>JAEMOT010000124.1:241604-263369 GCA_019297695.1 Apostasia ramifera | reverse complement strand
TATTAATTAAAAAATAACATATAAAAATTATAATATTTAAATTACATGATATAATATTAAAATAATAATAAATTAAATGTTCTTTAAATTAAATTTAGGATAAAAAATAAGATATTCTTTATATCTTTATATAAGAATTGGTAGGAATTTGGAATTTGATTTTCTCATTGTGGATTAATAAAGATGTAAAGATTAATGAAGAATAAATTAATTTGATGATCGTGAAATCACTTGATATACGGTAAAGTTATAAAAAATGATCAAATAGAAATCTGCACTTTTTATATCAAATCATACCATATAGTTTTATTTATTTTTTCATATTACCAAAAAAAATATTTTTTTTAGGTTTTATCACTCAGCTCCCTGGCGCTTCTAGGTTCAAACGAGGGTGATTCTTTTTGCTTAATCTCTCCTCAATCATGTCAGGGACATTCGCAGCTGCAACGATATCTTCCGATCTGTATCCTACTGCAGATGATTTTAAAAAATTTTAAATCAAAATTAAATGATTTAAAAATTTTAAATCAAAATTAAATGATTTAAAGTAAAATTACTTTTTTATTTTAAATTAAAATAAATTTCCAACCAATTCTCAATTCTCTGTGTATTATATAATATTATTTTAAAAAAATAATTTTTTAGTTTAATAATATTTATAAATAATTTTTCTTTAAAATAAATTTAGGATAAAAATAAGATTTTCTTTATATCTTTATATAAGAATTGGCAGGAGTTTGGAATTTAATTTTCTTGATGTGGGATTAATGAAGATATAGAGAAATGAATCAGTTTGATGATTATGAAATCAGTTGATTTATGGTAAAATTATAAAAGATGATCAAATAGAAATCTGCACATTTTATATCAAATCATACCTTTCCATATCAAATTAAACGAACCGGCTTCTACATTATCACTCAGCTCTTCTAGGGTTCAAACGGCGGCGATTCCTTCCCGCTTAACGTCGGAGATGTCGGCGGCTGCAACGATAGCTTCCGACATGTATCCTACTGCGGATGACCTCCCCTACGAAGAGGAAATCCTCAGGAACCCGTTCAATCTGAAGCTATGGTGGCGCTATCTCGTAGCACGGGCAGATGCTCCCTTCTTGAAGCGACGCGTCATCTACGAGCGGGCTCTAAAGGCTCTTCCGGGGAGCTACAAGCTGTGGCACGCCTACTTGCGGGAGCGTCTCGATCGCGTTCGCTGTTATCCGATATCCCACAGGGAGTACCAATTCCTCAACAACGCCTTCGAGCGTGCCCTAGTTACCATGCACAAGATGCCTCGAATCTGGATTATGTACCTCACTTCCCTCACGGAGCAGCGCTTCATAACAACCGCCCGCCGCACCTTCGACCGGGCTCTGCGCGCTCTCCCGGTTACTCAGCATGATCGCATCTGGTCTCTCTACCTTGCTTTGGTATCCCTCCCCGGCGTCCCTGTCGAAACCTCACTTCGCGTTTACCGTCGTTACCTCCTGTTTGATCCCTCCCACATCGAGGATTTCATCGACTTTCTCCTCCGCTCCCAGCTGTGGCAGGAGGGCGCTGAGCGCCTCGCAGCTGTTCTTAATGAAGGTTCCTTCCACTCCATTAAGGGGAAGACCCGGCACCAGCTCTGGCTTGAGCTCTGCGATCTTCTCACACGCCACGCCACCGAGGTTTCTGGACTTAAGGTCGATGCTATCATTCGCGGTGGCATCCGCAAGTACACCGATGAGATCGGCCGCCTGTGGACCTCTCTCGCCGACTATTACGTTCGACGCGGCCTCTACGAGAAGGCCCGCGACATCTTCGAGGAAGGCCTTGCCACTGTGGTCACCGTTCGCGACTTCTCCGTCATTTTTGACTCCTACGCCCAGTTCGAGCAGAGTGCCCTGGCCGCCAAGATTGAGACTGCGGATAACTCCTCCGGTGGCAGCGATGGTGATGATGGTGATGGGAAGGAGGGGATCGACAAGCTTTCCAAGAAGTTTCTTGAACATTTCTGGTTGAATGATGATGATGATTCTGACCTTAGGCTGGCGAGGCTTGAAAATCTCTTCGATCGTAGGCCGGAGCTGCTAAACAGCGTGCTGCTAAGGCAGAATCCGCATAATGTGGAGCAGTGGCACAGGTAATGCAGCGTCATACCCGTTTTTAGCTGATTACATGTTCAATCTTACCCAAACATAGATTGTAAATTTTACTTTTCTGATGATGACATAAACATCGTTCAAAATGTAATGCAGGCGGGTGAAGCTATTTGAGGGCAACCCAACAAGACAAATCTTGACATTCACTGAAGCTGTGAGGACTGTTGATCCAATGAAGGCAGTTGGAAAGCCACACACGCTTTGGGTGGCATTTGCACGGCTCTATGAGAATCATAATGATCTGGTGAACGCCAGAGTAATCTTTGACAAGGCTGTTCAAGTCAATTACAAGACAGTTGATAATTTGGCTAGTGTTTGGTGTGAGTGGGCTGAGATGGAGCTGAGGCATAAGAATTTTCAGGCAGCGCTTGAGCTTATGAGACGAGCTACTGCAGAGCCCTCTGTCGAAGTCAAAAGAAGAGGTAGACATTTGGCTGGTGGCATCATTCCTTTTCCTCACATATTTGCAGTGTTAACTTCTTGGACATGTGACATCATAGATAAATTATGTTATTTTATTAGTTAATCTGATTTTTTTTTGTTTTCTCCTTTTTCTGCAACGGTTAAAATGATTGTGCTCTTGCCCTGTTTCTAACGCACTTTTACTTGATGCAGTTGCAGTGGATGGTAATGAGCCTGTGCAGATGAGGTTGCATAAATCTTTGAGATTGTGGAGCTTTTATGTGGATTTGGAGGAGAGTTTAGGCACAATGGAGTCCACTCGTGATGTGTATGAAAGAATTCTTGATCTTAAGATAGCTACAGCACAAATTATACTTAATTATGCTTTTTTTCTTGAGGTATTTTTTTCATTATAGTTGTAAACAACGTGTTCCTGACTATGCTAGTAGTGTTATGATAATTTACATGCTGCTGATGCTTTTTAGGAGCATAAATACTTTGAGGATGCATTTAAGGTGTATGAAAGAGGGGTGAAGATCTTTAAGTACCCACATGTGAAAGATATTTGGGTGACATACCTGTCCAAGTTTGTTAAGAGATATGGAAAGACCAAGCTAGAACGGGCAAGGGAGCTTTTTGAACATGCAATTGAAAAGGTGAACTTTGGTTTTTATCCCATGCTTTGGTGTAGCTTGAGCATGTCTGTAATGCATTAACTTAGAAAAAGGGCACTTTCCTTAACTGAAAACACTGCAATTTTTTATTATTTATTGCTTTAAGCATTTGCTTATCTGCTTGTACATAGATTTATTCAACGCATCATCAGTATAGTATAATCTTCTTTTTTACTCTTGGATGTATATGTCTTTAGATTGTATTTTTTTCATTTAACTCTTAGTTGTATGAAATATTTAATGCATAGGATTGTTACTAATTTTGTACTGCATAATGTCATCATTATGCAGATGAAGACGTTAAGATGTATGAATGGGTATACACGAAAAGATAGGATGAGAAATGCGTATATATGTGAGAAGGTTGGGATGGCTTCAGTTGAGAATAAGGGAGAGTTGACTTAAATGGTTTGGATGTATAAATCTTAGGCTGATGGAAGCTTCAATAAAAAGAGTTGAATTATTGGATTTTGCATGTGTTAAAAGAGGGAAGAGGAAGATCAAATAAGACATGACAAGAAATCATCAGAAAAGATTTTATATATTTATTATATAGTTTGCTATATTTCAGCCAATTCTTGTTTAGCCAGTTTGAATCTGTGAATTGAGCTGTAGATCTCTAGTTGTTGCCTTCATCGCTTTAGACGTTTTTAACATGGGCTAAATGGTATTTGAAGGTTTTCGGTTTTTTATTCTTGCACAGCATTTTGGCTTTTTTGTTTTCTGTCCTAGCCTTTTACTGCTTATTACGGGTTGTGAAGGCATTGCATCTCTATCTATTCTGCTAAGCATCAGTACAAAGTACATATTAGTTTTGTCAAGTTTTACTCTATATTCTTTGATTTAAATCGAATGACCATTTTAGAAACATGTTCGTGTCCTGTTAAAAGTAAATAGTATAATTTTTGTAATAAGCATTAAAAATTGTTGAATCAAAATTAAATTATTACTAAGGAAACCTCTTGCTAAATTTTCCTTCAATTTCATTAGGCACCTTCACAAGACGTGAAGCCATTATATTTGCAATATGCTAAACTGGAGGAAGACTATGGGCTTGCGAAGCGGGCAATGAAAGTCTATGACCAAGCTGTAAAAGCTGTGTCTGATGATGAGAAGCTGAGTATGTACGAGATCTACATTGCTCGTGCTGCTGAAATTTTCGGCGTTCCAAAAACAAGGGAAATCTATGAGGTAAGCCACACCTTCTGTTTTAAAGGAACGTATTTGGACAAATGTTGGTATCTAATATGCATATGTCAGCTCTGCTTTTTAAGCTACATGCTGAAATTTTACACTGGTTAATAATATCACATAAAAGGGGATGCGATTTCCTTGTCAACTTTTATGTTCGGAAAGCAACTGTTATTCCTTAGTTGCACTTGCAATTTATCTTTCACGATATATATAATTTGGTATGAAATATTTGATAGTGTGTTATTATTATTTTACTGCAGCAAGCCATAGAGTCTGGCCTTCCAGATAAAGCTGTCAAAACAATGTGCATGAAGTACGCTGATCTCGAAAAGAATCTGGGAGAGATTGACCGTGCCCGTGCAATTTATGTGTTTGCATCACAGTTTGCTGATCCACATTATGATCCAGATTTTTGGAACAAATGGAATGATTTTGAAGTCCAGCATGGTAATGAGGACACATTCCGGGAAATGCTTCGCATTAAGCGTAGCGTGTCAGCTAGCTTCAGTCAGGTAGTTTCTCATCGATTCATTGATTAGATATTGTTAATGAGTGTTATTAACATACTTTCTTATGTTATAACCTGCCATTTTTTCCACATCCATTATTGAGTTTGAAAACATCAATGACAGATTCTGATACGTATTTTTCCAAATCTCTATTTTCTGCAATTTGCAGTCTCATTTAATCCTCCCTGAAAATTTAATGCAAAAAGATCAGAAATCGAATTTAGAGGAAGCAGTGGACACTCTCAAGAAGGCAGGAGTTCCTGAGGATGAAATGGCAGCTCTAGAAAGACAGTTGGCTCCCTCAGCCGCCAGTTTGTCCGCTAAAGATGGCAGCAGAATAATGAATTTTGTAAGCGCTGGAGTTCAATCGAAGCCTGATGGCGAGAAGGTGGTAAATACTTACAATGAAGATATTGAGTTGCCAGAAGAAAGCGATTCAGATGATGATGATAGTGATAAACTTCAAATAACTCAAAAGGATGTCCCTGCCGCTGTCTTTGGGGAGCTGGCACACCGAGTTTCTGTAGACCAGAAGAATGTTGCTGCTTCTGAGCAAACTGAGGGAAATGCTCCGTTAGGTGCACTTGAGAGAATAAAGAGACAAAGGCGGCAATAATCTTCATGCCAAAATTGAAAGACTATAAAGCTTGTAGTTTTCTTTTGATTTGTGAACAACAACTGCAATAGTTAGCTTCTCTCAATTGAACAGTAAGTTCGCGTTGTTGTATGATTGTTTTCATGTAGCCATTTTCGTAATAAATTAATTATTTTGCTAAATTATGAGCCACTTTAATTCAGCTTCCGTGGTGTAGGTCCAATGATGCGGGATTAATGTAAAAATTTTAGAATTTAATTTTGCGATGAATAAAAAGTTATAATAATTAAGTTTTTAAAATTTTAAGTGAATAGGATTGAAGATAATTGAAAATTTATAACTCAAATTATGGCTCAATTTGATTTTTAAGAAATCAAAATTAAGGCAATAAAATTATAAATTTTGATAATTATTAATTAACGGTGATTTATTCTTTTTAATAATGTAAGATAGTACAGGTAGAATGATTTTAAGTAATTTTAAGCAAGCAATAAAATCCTACAATAATTGAATGACCTGTTATATAATTTGTAAAATTTTATGTCCAGTTCTGTTTGACGTAAGGATTAAAATAGTATTATATTAATAAATATTTTTTTAATTATTTTACATAAATTTTAATATAAAAATATTATTTTATTTTACATATTTAATAATTTTTAATAAAAAAATTAATTTTATTTTATATTTTAGATTAAAATATTTAAATAATAATTTTTAATAAAAAAATTATTTTATTTCAGAGACCAAAGCTACTTTTGAGAATTTGAGTTTGAGCTGAGTCAGTTATAATTTATGGTGGGCTGGCCTTAAATCGATTCAAATTTGCGATGATTCGTTTAATTTTAAACTGATTTGTCTTACTTGGGTCTCACCCCAGCTCAGCTGGCGTGGCTCACCCCACCCCGGCCGGCAGAATGTTTGATGGGCCAAACCCAAAAATTGCTCTTCAAAGAAAAAAATACATAATATATGGCTCTGATATTAATTAATATGACCTTTGAAAGAATCACACCTAGAAGCTAGCTCATGGGAGTGAAGAGCGTTTATATAAATTCCACCTTAAAATTCTATATTTCTAATGGATCGTAACAGAGAGAGATCACGGCGTCTATCGCAGCGGCAGAACTCGGTCGTATTCGCTGCTCATCTGCATCGGCGTTGAGAGCTCCGAAAGCATCCCCATTTCTCCGCGAGAGTGCTCTCAAAAACCTAGTTTCCTTCTCTTCCGTTCGTGGTATGCACTATTTAAGTTCCCATGTCCTCTAATTAGACAGCTCCGCTAAGCTTTTGATGCTTACCTCCTGCCAGTTCCTCCCGCCTACTTGTCTTGTTCTACGCATGGCCGTTATCACGTCGTGGTCGCCGCCGGAAATCGGCATCTGGTGGGGTCCGTGACGAGTACTAAAGGACTCCGCTTTGCGGTGGTAAGTTGCTCTTATATGATTGGTTTCTTTTGAGTCTAGAATACTGGATTTTGTACCTTTTCCTTTGGCTTCTAGGAGGTGGGCAAAGCATAGATCCACTAAGATTTGTTTGTCAATTTTAATACCATTTGGTGCTTCCTCTTATGTTAGTCGAAGCATCTTCAAGGTCTTTTGTGATATGTTACTTTGGAATTGGATATATGTGGCTTTCTTCTTCTATTTTGAGACTGGTCAATGTTGACACAAAGATCTACCACAGTAAGTCTGAGGGCTCAGATCTTTCAAAGTAAGATCTTCTAGAATGGAAAATGTCTTCACACAGAGCGAAATGACAGAGCAAAAGAAGAAAAGATAGAGTAACATACCATCTAGATTTTTTATGTAAAACCCGTAGTAAAGTAGGAAAAAAAACCATGGAAGGGAGCAAATTTACTATTGACACTCAATTTGGTGCAGGGGAGCAAGGACTGAGTTAAAAATGCACAATGGAAATAGATAGAGCTATCAAAAAGTTGCTGTCAAGCTCCCTGGAGAAGCGAACAGAGTTCCCATGGAAGTTGGAGATGCATGAAAAGGATGTTCCTAGGTGTTCAAGCGAGGAATAATCTGGTGCTCCGAAGCTAGGGCGAAGAACTGGAGAATGATCTAGATGGAGTAGGAGCAGAGACCTTTTTTCATTTTAGTTATAATTGTCATTCAAAAAAGGCTATTTGGGCCTCTTTTATGTTATGTGTTACTCGTGTATAGGTAGGCACTAGTAACTATGTGTTGCTGAGTTGCCATTGTTGTTTCTAGGACAATGCCCATTGTATCCCTATGTCTCTTGAGAAATTTATGTGAAGAGAGCTATTGGATGTTGGTAGGAATCTTGGCTGGCTTGGAAAGTTAGAGGCAGCTGATGGTTGAGTTTGGCCGACGAGAGCATCAACCTGATGGGGTTTGTTTGACTAAGGCGGTCAACCTAGCAAGACAATCGTTGACCTACAATTGTCGCCCATTTGAAAAGGGCCTTTTGGTGAAGGGATGGTATTTCGACTAATTGCATCTGTCCAACGGTCCAAAGAATTTGATGTCTATTTAATGAATCTGGTCAATTAGGAAATGTTGCCCAATCAAAGAGGTTGCTCGGTTGTGATGGAATATGTTGGGACACATCTGATTAATCAAACGTGCATGTCAAGACCTAAGACTTTGGAGTTGCTTGTTGGGTAAAATCTTGGAGAGTGATGCCTTGCAATGCATAAATCTAGTCAAACCTCTATGTTTGGGGAGTTGTTTGTTTGATTGGAGGGTCTATTCATCTATTAGCAGTTCGCTGACCATTAGACAATCCTATTCTGCACTGTGGACATGTGGATGGCTTAGACTAGGTGTGCCAAATTTGTTGTTTACATAAACCATTGACTAGCAATGTGGACTTGTGTTGCTATGAGTCAAGCGAGATATGGACAAACGATGGGTGCTTGGTTAATGTAGTGATTCCCATTTTGTAGAACTTCATCGACTAGGGATGCAAGGATAGAGATCTCCAAGTGGCTCTGTCTTGCATAGATCGGGAGTGAGTGGGTAGGTTTTGGGAGTTTGTTCGATTGCAATAACCAATCATGGTGTCTCGAGCGGAGATCGAAAGGTCAATGATGATGTTGTACACTAAAGATGAATCGCCCAATTTTGATGTAACCCTTCCATTTGAGGACTTCAATTTCTCATTTCCCGCTATCTTAGTGTAGTTGTAAAACAAATATTCATCTGAATGTGTTACCTTATTACGACAAAAAGTGTTTGATCTAAGAGAAGCATCAGATATTATAGGGGAGAAGATCTAATCTACAGTAGCGTGTTGCCCTGAAATGTAAAGTGAGCGAAAAGCAAATAAAAATCAGATAAACAGTAAAAATAAAGAAGAAGATGTAATGTGGCTTGGATAGAACCTCCTATGTCCACGAGTCAGGCCAGAACCAAAAGATCCGCTAAGTCCGAAAAAGAGGGTTCATCAGAGATTCTGTAGTGATTACAATGAGAGAGTACAAAAAGAGGGAGAGGTGCCTCTTCTACAAGGGTAGATTGAAAGGGATTTTGTCTAGGGTGGTACAAATGGATCTGTCTAAAGTTAAGGGCCTCTCTCTTTAGCCTTGTCGAGGAGATAAAGTGGAAAGTTTGAAGCGTCCAAGAAAAAAGTCCTATATCTGATTATAACCACTGGGGGAGATTAGGGTTACCAAGATGGGTCGATTCTGACCTTGGATATCAGTTACTAATATTGGGAAGAGCTTTGGGAGAGCTACACAAGGCTTGCAAATTCATTAGAGGTGTCAATCGAGCTCTTGGTAGGAAAAATGACCAGAACATCCATTTGCTAGTTTATTTAGTGCATTAGTTGAGGGAATCATGGGTGCAGTTTGCGAAATTTGACTTGTCAAGCAGAGTAGTGGAGATTGAATGTTGACTTGGACAACTGAACTCTAGAGTCGTGAGTTGCTTAAACAATATGACTCAGTTTGGGAGACTAGGACTCCAACTTAGTTTTATTAAAAGCTTGTTTGGCCGAGTAGAGGTATGTAAATGATGCATTCTTTAAAAAGCTATCGGTTAGGGTAGAGAGTGGCTTTTTGCCTTTTGCGTTTCTTCATTTGCCTTGATGGGAAGAAGAAAAGGCTAACTAGGCGGCAGGGCAATATTATGGTGAGTTGATGGCAGAGACTTGCTAGCTTATTTGTGTTGGCAAATAAATCAATCAGATTTATATCACATCCTTTATAATTTTTAAAATAATTAACTCACTCATACACATTTTTTTAAAATAATTAAAAAATTTAATTAAATCATTTTTTTCCATTACTTAATAGAGCTTGAGAATTTTTTATTTCTGATAAGTTCTTTCTCCATTAGGTTCGAAGAAACTCCACTCTTTAAAGCTACTTTTGGGGTTGCATATTTTTTTTTCCTTTTTTTGACGTACAGGTAGGGGTGAGAATTTGAGTTTGAGTTGAGTCAGTTATAACTTATGGTGGGCTGGTCTTAAATCGATTCAAATTTGCGGTGGCTCGTTTAATTTTAAACTGATTTGTCTTACTTGGGCCCCACCCCCAGCTCAGCTGGCGTGGTAAATTTAAGTTGTCATCCAATGCGAAATCTTAAATTCTAATATGATAATAAAGATTGTTAAAGAAGATCTTTATAATGCATGCAAGAAAAGAAAAACATTATGCCTAAAAAAATATCCCAAGCAAAAATAAAAGTGAAAAACTCAGAGGCAAGTTACAACTGACAAGCAAAGCAGATTAATTCAATCATATATATATATTAGAAAATGAGTGAATTTCATAAATATTCTACCAATAATTAAAGAAGATAACTTAATAAATATTTCAAAAAAATTTTTTTTTTTAATAATTGAAAAGAAAAGTTATTTAGTAGAACAGAAGCTTACTGCTCAAGAGCCAAGACTTGAAGACTTGTTGCCTAACATAGCAACCCGACAATCTTAAAGAGCTAACACCTACAGAGAGTGGCAGAAATAATAATGAACTAAGAAAGAAATATAAGATTTGCATCATGGGATATGGCAATGTGAATCAGAATACAAGTTCATCATCGAAAAACATTTTCAGGTCAGAATTTCACAAATATACAAATGAAAAGTTGAGAATTTCACAAATATTCTACCGATAATTAAAGAAGATAACTTAATAAACATTTCAAAATGAAGCTTTTTTTTGTAATTGAAAAAAAAAGTTATTTAGTGGAACAGAAACTTACCACTCAAGAGCTTTAATAGAAAAGTTGCTAGGAGTTCAGGCAACTTCTTAAACTATGTTTATTTTTAATTTTTTATTAGTAATTAAACATTAATCAATTAATGAGATTTAAAAAATCTTATATATTTTTAATAATTAATTAATTAATTTGTAATTCACTGAATTTTTTAATGAATTAATAATTCAGTGAATTAGAAGTTTAGATTATAATTAGTTAATTTATGAATTCTTTAAAAAATTCGTCCGTCTCCGTCTTTGGCGACCTTGTGTCGACGCCGTTGATATCTGATGCTGGTTAGGGTTACAGTTAGGGTTTCGGTGGATATTCGGCAGTGGGCGGTTTAATGGCGGCGTGGAAGAGGTGGATTGTCATGGAGGCCACGGGTTCGAATTTCGAGACTTTTCCCGGCGTCCATCTCCCAGAAGGAGAGAGGCACTTCGCCACAAGAATTTTGGCAACACTTGCTACTGCAACAGCCCCTTTCCAGGTTTCCCCTCCGCCCCTCGCGCGTCTGGTTTCCAGTTTCTTTGGTAGTTTTGGCGAGGACCGTTCTGATAATGTTTGTATATTCAAAGGGATTTTTGTTTTGATTGGATTGAAGGTCTAAATGAGCATAATTAATTGTGGTAACAAATGGCCAAAATTAACTTTCTCTAGGTATCATGGTTTCAGCTTTGTTTTATTATTTTTGTTCCCTTTATGTAGCTTACGGTTGTCTTGTAGCCAATTTTGCTGAACTTCATATAAATCGTTGCTATTACCCTGTCTGTTCAATTAATGCAAGATTTTTTTTTTACTTGCAATTTCCTATGGACCATTATGGCCTGCATTCATTGTATTGCTGATGATCATTTTTCTCAAACTTGAAGATCGGAACACTACTCTTTTTTCAAAAGCTCAATGCATCCTTAAATTTTCACTTAGATAATATTAGGTGAGAACTAAAGGGTGATAACTATTTAGACTTATGTGGACTAAGATTCTTTTGTTGACAAAATATGGAAAATAATTTAAAAAGTTTTAGATAAATGGACGTTTGGTTTAATGTTATTTTGATGCTATGTCATATTGACTAGAAAAGATAATTGTTTAATTTGATAACATGTATAGATAGCCTTGTAAAAAAATTATGAAATTGTTACTCAAAACATGACATGGCATTAAGATAATATTGAACTAAACATCCCTTAAATATTATAATTTTAAATAAGGAGGCGTTTGGTTCATTGTTATATTAGTGTTATGTCATGTAATTTAAATGTCATGACATCTAGATGTCATTTTTTGAGTGATAGTTCAATAATTTTTTAGAATGCTATCTATATATGTCTTGAAATAATTCTTTTCTCTATATAACATGACATAACACTAGAATAACATTGAATCAAACGCTCCCTAAATATATTAACATATTTATGCCATTAGAATAATTGTTAGATTTATAAAAATGAATGATAGAAATGGGTTCTTTTTCAAAGTAATTAGTTGTTATCATGTAGTTATAATTAAATTGTATGAAAACTTCGGGTTTGTAGAGCGGCGAACCATTTGAGCGATCTTGAAAAGCTTGTAGTTTGGTTGATTTGAGTTCCACATGTTGAAGAAGACGTATTTACTAATTAGTAAGTGTACCCTTCTTAGTGGAGGATTTATCTTTGAGTTTGATATGTGCTTCACTATAATGTGAAAAAATACGTTCACTTATGCCTAATTAGAAATGTATGGTTCATTGTATGTGATTAACTTACAGTTTCCCTATGATCACATATGTGATGGAATTATGCGTATTTTATGCTTATATGAAGACGTTTTAGAGGTACAAATATTTTTTAGATATAAGTGGCACTCTATTGATTTGGATAACTTCTCCAGTGTATACCTCTGATTGATTCTAACAGGAGTAGGCAAAAACCTATTAATTGATTCCAGTGAGCGAATGCTCACTGATTGATTTTAGGGTAACCACATATTGACATATAGATATTACTTTACATTGGATCCTATGGATGTATTAATGACAATGTGCTTTGATGTTATTGTACTGCCTTTTATTACATGTGTTTGGTTTATAAATTGAACTGACATGTTTTACTTATGACTAATTTAATGTATTTGTGCCAGTTTCTTATTGTTTACTTTTTTTAATAGGTGTGTGTATCTACTAAGTTTGTTATGCAAACTTAACCCTTATTACTATTTAGATCTTACTCACCTATTAGAAGATCCAATGAAGTTTGAGACCAAAGCTTGATTTCAACAAGGTTTTTAAGGATTGACAGGCTGGATTTCATTTATGTTTGTACTAGTTTCTATTAGTTAAAAAAGTTTGATGTCCAGTAGTTTCAAATTTATGTCACTTTGAGAGTGTATTACTTAACATTCTCATAAACATTAGAATTAGATTATTTTATTTATTTATGAAGACTTTTAGATTGATTGTAATCTATTGTTTTATCTGTAATGCAAAGCCAAGTTTTTCATTATATCCTATGTTGTTGGGAATTGCAATTTATCATACCTAGGATATGACATTTTTCATAATCAATTTCAAATGTAAGAAGGTGGATTGCAGCAGATTGGAGGCTAGTGTGAACTTGTCACTTATTTGATGAATTTCTTCTACATAAATAACCATTAGTGAATCACCTACTTGTGATGCACTTATTAAATGTAAGGGTAAGGGTGTCTGCATAAGAGACTCCCATCAATGCTTTAATTTGGTGATCCAAAACTACTTAGATCTCACAGGTCTATAATCCTCCCAAGTAATTTGGGGACTTAGACAAATGAAAGGTTATGTTGTGAATTTACTGATTAAATTGGAGATTGTGGCCAAAATTCACTTTCCCACTCAAAGGGATTGGATTCTGTTCTAGTCAAGTGTTATCTTTTGTAACCCTTTTTTACTTAGTATTATTTCTTTTTTCTTTATCTCTTTAAATATTTCTTTCATTTTGGGATATAGAAGGTATCAACAGAGAGAAAGGGGAACTAAGAAGGTAGAGACCTTGACTAGAAAAATAGGAAATATATTCAGAGAGTTTTTCATTTTCTCTTAAGAAGAGGGATTTGAGTATATGGATTTGGTGGAGGGCTGGGAGAGAAGGAAAGAAGGAGAGCCTTGAATCATAAAAGTCTTGAATTTTCATACTTTTTTGGTTGAGTTCAATTACAAACGAGTGTCCCTTATTTATAGGAGATGAACAAGCATAAAATGCATATTCAATATAGGAGGAAGCTTTCTTCAAGCATAAAATACACTATAAGAAATGAAATTTTTTCTTTAAGAAAATCAACTATAGGTAGGTTGGAGGGAAGAATAATCAGCCTAAGTAGGTGGGAGGAAATTTCCTTACAAGAAATTTCACCTACCACCTCTCTTTCCTCTTTTAAGCCGGTTTATCATGTTCTAATCACTGGTCCAGTGTACTGATACAGTTGAACTCGGCATCAAATGAAGGTTGAGCATTTTAATTTCGAGTTGATTAAATATTATACAATTTTGAGTTGATTTTTTAGTTGAATTGAATTAAATTTTTAATTACATTTTTTTTATATAATTTGAAATATAATATTAAAAAAAAATATTTATAACTAACTTTTTATATAAATTATCATAATTTTTTTATGTATTAATAATTTAATATATATATTTATAATTGATTGCGAGTTTATTCAATTTCATTTTTAATCAAATTATTCTAGGTAATATAAGAATTAAATCATTTTCAAAGCTAATAATATTTATTTAATTTTTAAAAGCTAATAACACGTTTAGTTTTTTTGGCTTCTGAGGTTTCGTTTCTGACTTATATGTAATATTTTTGAACTAAAAGTTAACTTGTGGTGATTTAATAGCTTTATTTATTTATTTTTTATTATATTGATGTAGCTATTTAAAAATAATTGTAGACTAATTTTGATGGAAATAATTTTTAAGTTTGTATTTGTATTTTGTATGAATATTTTGGATTTTTTTTGAAAAGTGGTAATATTTTGGATTTTTGGTTAAAGAAATATTCAAAATTTTCAATAAAGCTTCAGAGTTTCGAATATAATTGTCAGCCCTAGTTGGACCGGACAGCCCTTGATAACCTAACCGAGATTCCTCCCGGCCCGTCCGCCGTTCCCTTTGCTACCTCTTCTCAGTTGTCACGAGCGATCGTGTCGAGCCTTCTAGCAATTCCAGCACGCAAAGCCAGGGACTTCCGGCAAGGGTGGCCCTCGTCGTCGGTTCCGCTGGCTTCCTCACCTTGGTAGAGATCGTATGGATTTCTTCTCTTCTTTCTCACATTTTCACCCATTGTTTTCTCCCTCCATATTTTCGTTCATTTTGGAGTCTGGATTCCATTATTTACTTGGAAGATTAAAACCCCTTTTCACTGTGGATTTCGTTATAATCAATAGTTATTTTATCATTGAATACATACTATTTTTTTAAATTTGTTGAGGGAGCGTTTGATTAATGTTACATCGTTTTTGTGGGTTCTGAATAATGTTAGCTTAAATTGATGGTAGTTATAATGTTAAATATGCTTCATTCTTATATTAATTATGTTTATACTTATATTTTATTCAAGAATTGAATGTTTATTTTATGTTTTGTGGTTGTGTTGGTAACTTCGTGAACACGTACTATTCATTATATCTTATAAATGTTTGAATAATTATATGTTCGGCCACAGTTTGACTTTAGTTTAACCTTTAATCTTTGAACCTTAACCTCTACCAATTCTAAGGCTAGCCTAGTTTCCAAAACCTTGATTTCATCAAAATTAAATCATCAAATTTGAAAAAGCATGCTCGATTTTTTTTAAAACTCAACTTTAATATGCTTGGGCCGCTTGTTTTGATTCTCATGGCTTTCAACTGCGTCATTCCTCTATCTTGTTTCTAGGGTGAAGCGAAACTTTGGTTGAGCTGCAGAGTGGGTGAAGGCAAGCTTTTGGGAGCAGATAGAAGCATGGTTTTGCGGTCACTCATAGTACGCTCATCTGCCGTGGCTTTCTTTAGCTCTTCTCTCAAATCCAAAACGCAGCGTAAATTTCAGCGTCAAACCTTTTACTATCGTTTTTCTTTATTTATCTGCTTTAATTTTTTTTATTCCTGAAAATCTTCTATAGTGGTTGTCTCATTTGAAATGCTTTACTGATCATTTATGCTTTGTTTAGCTTCATAATTCTTTGTACTGTATTTACGTCTTAGATTAACACCACTCATTTTACTGTAGAAAAAGATCATCTTTTAAAATCTTGGATTTTCATTTGATTGCTTTTCTCCTTTTCATTTATGATGATTGATGTGATGTATTTTGGTTTATCAGTGACATTGGCTTGCCAAAATTCATGTTCATGGCCCCTCAGGACGTTTTCATCTGTGAGACGTGAGAAAGTTCGGCTTCAAAAAAAGTAAGCATGTGCAGTTTTTGTGAGTTCTAAAGCTGCTAGTGTAGGGTAATGGCTTTGATTTATTTTTTGCATTCCCATGTTTTAAAGATGATGGAGTTAAGCCTCTTAGGATATCTGAACCCAAAACAACTTAATGGTGGTCTGGAAAATAAGGGCACTAAAGTGCATGACTGATCATTTGGGATGTTCATAATACTTCTCTATAATATGATAATGTTCCTCTTTCTTTTAAAAGTGGATGCTTAAAATGACTGTAGTATTCCATTTCAGAAGAAGATTAGATGAGGTATGCTTAGAGCGGTATCAACAGTATAGTCGAACCTTCATTCAATCATGGATCTTACAAGGTTGGTGTAGTTGTTTATTTTTCTAGTCTGTTGTCCTTCCTTGTATAGAAAGTCCTATTTTCCTTCCCACTAATGAGAGTTTATTGTTGTTTTATTGGTTCATTTTTTGATCATTTGCATTTTCATCTTGATGATTAATCATCCATTATACCTATTGGACCTTATCCATTACTGTAGAAGCTTTATCAGTTTGTTTGTATAGTGCGATTCCTCAGCTGGAATCAAAGATATTTATTTTATTTTGATGTGCTAGTCGCAATTTTATTGCACATTCTTTTTTCTTCTTTTCTTGTGTAAGTGAGTAAAGTTAAGCTTCCTAACTTTAGCTCCAAGAGCCTTTTTTTTTTTTTGATAAAACCAGGAGCCATTGTTGGTACCACAAGAATGAACTTCTGCCTAGAATTCATTAGAAAACCATTTGCCAACCACTCCTTCTAAAGTGATTACTAGCTTCTTAAGTCAGCCACAATCAATCTAATTGTCAACCATGATATGGAAGTATCTATGAAACAACAAGCATTGACATTCAGTCGAAATCATGAGTTCCATCTGTATCTTGTTTGTGGGTCTAGGAATAGATTCCTGTTCAATCACAAACTTTGTAATTTTGTGATGATATTGAACTTTATGATAGCAAAAATAGCAAACGTCCTGTCATACACATTGTTGAAATTCTCACATGTTTGTCAATACTAGGTCATGCTTGGCCATGCTAAAGGGACCCTATTGGTGAGACAGAGCATTCCTTAATTATCTTCTTGTACTCATGTCTGAAAATTCCAGTAATCATACATAAAAAAAAAAATCTGTAACTCCTGAAGGTTATTTTTATGGTGTTTTACTGCAGGTAAAGTTTTAGTTGACGGGAAAGTGGTAGATAAGGCAGGAACACCAGTATCTGAGAAATCAATTGTAGAGATTAAATCTGAAATTCCGAAATATGTATGTAGGTGATGATTCTGAATACCACATGTCTGTAACATGAGTCAAAATTTGATTTTTCTACTTCTTACGTAGCACCTTCTTATATTTATGACTTCCCACTGAACAGAGCAGGATACAAGTTAGAGGCTGCTATTGAACAACTTGGCATTGATGTTGTTGACAAAGTTGCACTTGATTCTGGGCTCTCCACAGGTGGTTTTACTGATTGTTTGCTGCAGCACGGTGCAGCCTTTGTGTATGGAATTGATGTAGGCTATGGACAGGTTTTTTCTTCTACTTTATTATTTTTTTGATGGAACCTTTTACTTTATTATTGGTTGGTCTAATTTTGATAAACCTTTTGGTTTTGCAGTTCATGCACTGTTAGTGGATGTAATTCTACTGATATTCTTCCTTTCATATTTACTAGTTTCTATGTTTTCTAATTTTCTTTTTTATTCACATCCTGTGCTATTCATAGGAGGATTCTGTTAGTTTTGAGAGGATAATAAATCTATTGGTGAACTCTCAACTGACACTATACTGTCTTACGTTGCTAGTTCTTTGGTGTTTGCTAGTTGTCTTTCTTGTGAAAGCGCTTACTCTTCAACGTACTTTCTTGAAGGTCTATTTGAAGAAAATATCTGATTTAGATAATTGCTTCTTTCCTTTTTCTATATAAATGCATATAGATTCCAGCTAGGTTGCAACAGAAATTGTTCTGTTGTCCATTGATTATCCAACATTTATTACTCAATAAATTTCCATTAATCTATGAGATTAAGCAATTACTTGATGTGACGGACAGACAATAGAAAGAAAAAAGAGAACCTTAAAACAACAGCTGAGCTCCAAACCCTGAGAGAATTGAAATTATTGCATGCCATCATTTACCAATGCAGCTCTGGCATTTTTATTGACTAAATGATTTTACTGCGGGATAGATAGTATATAGCAAGGACAAATTTCTAATTTTGCATGGAGGTCGTTGACTTCATTTAAGCTTTGGTTGGGAAAACAATTTATCTTTGCAGTCATGTAATCATTTTAAGAATTCTCAAAAGCTAGATACATGCATTAATATGCTTCTGCAACTGATGATATACGATTATGCGTCATAATATCTACTACAAAGTTTGATCTTTCAATTGTTTTTATAGGTTGCTGATAAAATCCGTCATGATGAACGTGTGTGTGTCATTGAACGAACGAACTTAAGATATCTGACTGGACTTCCACAAGAAGTTGACTTGGTGACTTTGGATCTATCGTTCATTTCTATCCTCTTGGTATGTTGTGCACCCAATGCGAAACATAATTAATTTGCAAGTTAGTTTATATTTTCTGCTGCTTGTTTCAGGCAAAGAGTGCTTTCATCTTGCCCAAACTAATAATTTGATGTTTCCTAAATTTTATTTAAGAGGTGTTTGGTTTGATGTTATCTAGATGCTATATTTTGTTTTCTAGATTTCATCCAATCTTTGATGACATCTAGATGTCATTTTTGAGTGACAATTTAATTATTTTTTACGTCATTTAAACATGTCATCCAACAAACAATGAAAATCTATAGATAATATAACATGACGTCAAGATAACGTTGAACCAAATGCCTCCTTAATTTTTTTTGGTAACTAGCATTGTTTTTCTTCAGGTTGTGCAGGTTCTTAGCCTGTTTTTGACTATGGGGTGATCAAGAAACATGTAAAGAAAGGATAAAAATAAATTATTTGTGTGAAAAATTCCTAAATTTGATATATAATCTTGGTAATAATGATGATCATGGTAGTATATTAAAAGTTGTGTCTGGAAATGTGTTACCATGTCAGTAATTTTAGTTTTAAACATTTATCCGGAAAAAACAACTGTAACAGTATAGCCTTAATTCCAAATTGGTTGAGGTCAACTACGTGCTCTTTTTTTTTCATTCAACTTTATTTAACGAAATGCTCTTTGTGAGCACAAGTGAGTTAAGGTCACTTGTAATGAACATATTGTCATTTTTTGTCTTATTCTCTCTTTAACAGTGTAATTGGTTCCCCACATATTCACCTATAGGAGCATCTATAGGTTTGGCATAAAATGGCTAAACTGCAGTAAACATCTCCCTTTCCTCTTATTGTCTGTTGGCATCACGTTAACAAGAGACACATTCACACGCTTCTTGATGCACTCATTTTTGTCATACTACTCTTATGTGAAAATTTTTCCATTTGAGCGTCTGCTTTTCGATGACACTAATATTTATCTCATTAGTAGCAAATTTCCATTTTGTGATTATGATCTGAAGTATACAAGGCATGGTTTTTCCATATTATGCACAGGTGATGCCTGCTGTTGTGAAAGTTATGAAGGAAGAATCCACACTTGTTACTCTAGTCAAGCCTCAGTTCGAAGCTCATAGGTCCCAGGTAATCCAAGTATTCTCTCTTCTAGGGTAAGAATGATAGTGAGTTCAAATCAAATTACACATGGCTCAAGCTCAACTCAGTTATTTATAGATCAATTCAAGTTCAGATCATGGCTCAAATTGATTAGCGTTTGATTTCAAGCTAGCTCAATTCTTAATTTAGCCACCTTAAATTTGCTAATAAATTTAGATTTTTTTTAAAAAAAATTAAGCAGCCTCCATTGAGTTTTAAATTTGAGTCAATCACATCCACTGAGTTTCTTAACGCATGTTCTCATTATATATTGTATTTTGATTTAAAAAAATAGAATTCGAGCTATATTCAATCTAAATCGGTTCGATCTGACCGTGGCTTAAACTTGGCTCAATAAAATTACTAGCTGCAAATGTCTTGTGGCTTGGCTTAACAAACTTGATTCGAGTTCGATTCAAGCTAAATATTGATTTGAACATTGGGTTGTTAACCATCTTTCGGCCAAACTCTCACCCATACTCCTTTTACCCTTTTTGGCTCCTTTTATTGGTTACATTGGATTAAGAAATCTGCAATTGAATTTAGCATAGCATAAGCTTAAGGAGGCATTTGATTTAATATTATCTTGGTGTTATGTTATATAATCAAAAAAAATAATTATTTGATTTGATGATATTTGTAGATAACTTTCTAAAAAATTATGAAAATATCATATAAGAGATAGCACCTAGATGCCACGATATTTTGATAATATGACAATATCAAAATATCATTGAACCAAATGCCCTTTAAATATCATGAACTTTGCAATGTTATAACCACATAAATTAATAATTTGTACTCAAAATTTTCAGGTTGGAGGAGGTGGTATTGTGAGAGATCCTATCGTACATCAAGAGGTTTTTTCCTACTCCTTTTACGTACTTACAGTACAAGTAGCTAACAATTCTCATTTAGAGAATATATAGTAACATAGTTTTATCCTAATTATCTTGCAGACTTTATTTTGGGTCTTTACTAGCATGTCACTGCAAACAGCTAAAATTTATAAATTATATCACTCAAAAGTTAATAAAACATCTCAGTATGAAAAAAATAGAAAATCATATTTGTCATCCCTAAAGAAGAGCTTTTACTTATCTAACCCCTAAAGTTAGATATTTATATGTATCACCTTATACTTTGATTGTATAATTACGAATAACACCTCCTTGTATTAATCAGTAGTTATATTTGTCTCCTTAAATAAGGTGAAGTTTAAATTCATTTTAACTTGATGGAGTGTAGTTTGTAATTATGAATTCAAAGTATGAAATGGTATATATTATTTTGGGTCGTATAGTAATCTTTCTTTAGCGTGACATGTAATTCAATATTTCATTAGCTTGTGTGGATTTCTCTCTTTCAATCTTCAAATTGTCGCATAAGATGACATGTATATGATTTTTTATGAGTTAATTTAGCTCTATTAAAGTTAATTATTGTTTTGTTTATATGGAGATGTTAATGTTTTAAATTTATTAATTTTTGAGTGTTGTATATTTAATTTATAAATTTTGAGTGTTTTTATACAGAATGGAATAAGTTTGTTGTGACAAAATAATGAAAAACCCTCTTTTTTTGCCCCTATCAGTTGGTTCTATTGAATGTAGCAATACAGAATGGAATAAGTTCTATTTCTTTTTGGCCCTGTTCTTTTGACACCTATCCTAAAAAAATGCAACTTCTTTGCTTCAATCTGCTTTGAAATAATCATTTTAAATGTTCTTTCATATATTTTCTGTCACACCTCTTTCAAGTTAGTTCAAAAATGCTATTATGTTTTAGTTTCCATTGAAATTCTGTTAAAAAAAATTAAATAAATTTTATATAATTTTAATTGGTTTGTTTTATTTTAAATATATTATGTAATTTTAATTATTTAAAAAATATTAATGAATTTAGTTTTAAATTTATAAGATCTAGATAATTTATAGAAAAAATAAAATTATCAGAAGCTATT
>JAEMOT010000124.1:227182-241199 GCA_019297695.1 Apostasia ramifera | reverse complement strand
TTATTTTATATTTTATTTTAAATAAATTTTAATATTAAATAATCACTTTATTTTATATTTGATACAATTTTTAATAAATCAATTAAATTTATATTATATTTTTTATAATTTTTAAAATAATTAATACATATTTTTTAAAAAAAATAAAAATTTTAACTAAATTTTTTTTTTCATTACTTAATGGAGCTTGAGAATTTCTGATTTCTGATATAATTTTTTTCATTAGATTTGGTGAAAATTCATTCTAAGAATTTTAAATTTATTATAAATTTTAATAATTTTATTTTATATTCAACACAAATTTTAATTTAAAAATTAATTTTATTCTACATTTAATGTAAATTTTAATTTTAAAATTAATTTTATTTCAAGTATTATATATTTTTTTAATATTAAAATATTTTTTTTTATAAAATAAAATATTTTTTTTATCTAAATTTATCTTCAAACCAAACAAACTGCGTGCGATTTTCTGGTCAATAGAGCCGGCTCTTGACTTTGCGCAGCTCGGGTCGATAACGCAAGCAGGAGACCGGGGGGGCCAGTTGCTCGTGTGGCTTGGCCCGCACCTCGCGCTTGCAGGGCGTGATCGGAGAAGGCGGCGGCGTGGGCGATGTGACTCACGAGGGCGACGTGGTCTGCTCGAGCTCGGCGGAGGGTGCGAGCTAGGCGGCATGCGCAGTGGATGGTGACAATGATGCAGTCGGTGCGAGCTGGGCGGCATGCACAGTGCGAAACAGCGATGCAGCCGGTGCGAGCTGGGCGGCATGCACAGTGGATGGTGACAATGAGGTGAGTGCTAACAGGGATTAAAGGGGGATAGAATCTAGGCTGAAGGAGATTTACTTGAACACGTGGAGTTTACGAATTTTCACCCAAAGCCTAAGCTTTTCCCTATCTGGGATTTTGATTCAATTCAGAATCAGACAATGAACAAGGCAATAATATTTCATTCAATATTAAAAAAAAGTACTAATCAGGAAGACATTTATATAGGTGTTTATACAAACTGACATAATTTTCTCATATAAATGAAGAAATACTAAACATTATACATAATAAAACTCACAAACTAGAAAATAAAATTATCCTAAAATTAGATATCTCACAATCAAATTAACAAAATAAAAGGGATATTGAATCAACCAATTCTACGACCTATCAACCTCAGCACAACAAGCAATCCCCCCCCACCCCACATTTAATTAAACTAAAAAGCTTATAATTTACTATTTTTCATTTTGATTATGTCAATAACTCAATATTATTATTATGATCAACATAAAAGCTCATTATTAAGTATTTTGTAACTCTCTTACATGCCTTTCAGTCTACTGCCATTTGGGAATGTTTGTTGAGATGGTAAATTGTGGTAAATTTTGTCATATATAAGTAAGTGGGTTGGATGTGAAATAAAATTTATTTTGTTATGTTAGAATTTAAGATGTAAAATATGTTGATACTTGTATTAAAGTATGTGCAGGTGTTGCGGGCGCCACTACTTCAATTAGAGATTTTCGTCACTCCAGCCCGTTTCGCACTTGTAGCTACATCCGTTCAAGATTCATTAAAAAATAACCTATTTAGATTTCCTCAGAACAATTATTCTATCACATTTTAGTATTTTTTTCAGATCGCTTCAGGCTTAGTTGCTCCACTATGAATCAGCCTTTCGATAATTTTACACATGTTGTTTACTTTGTGCAACTTTAGTATTTTGATAATATATTTCTGTATCATGCTTTATTTTGAGTGATTTTTGGCTTAATGGAAAGATAAGAGAAAATGTTATAATTCATGTATTCTTCATTTAATCCAATTCTGATTGCATTTTGGAGAAAATCTACAATCTTTGTACCGACAGATGATTAAGCTATTGCTTTGTATTTTCTTTTATGTAAAACATTTAGTCCTACATCTTGCTTTGTGCTGTTTCTAACTATCAGCATCCTATATATTGGATGGCCAACTTTTATGTAAGCATGACTTGATTCATGAGAAATCTAATATTATCTTTTATGGCTGGTTTTACTGCCTCCTTATTGATGGTCAGCTCTGTCGCCTTTAATATATTTTTTCTTATTTATTTATCATCTATCATGGTCAATTCTGCTGTCTTCTTATCAATGGTCGGCTCTGCCGCCTTTTAATTTTAATTCTCTTGATTATCTCATTATATCCAGCACTGCCGCCTTAGCTATGAAAAGTATAGTCGGCTCTACGGCCCCACTAAAATTTTAAAATTCTGCTATTCATTTTGGAGTTACTTTACAAGTAATTAAGTGCTTTGCTTTGCTTGCCAAAGGGCCTTAAAAATATATATATTGTATTTTTAGGTCCACATGTTCTGGTAAATCATACCAATCCCACTCTACCATCACAAGTAACATGGATCAAATTCAGCAAACTCTACAGGCTATTCTAGCTAAGTTAGAAGCTATGGACAATAGATTAACAGAGGTTGAAAGAATAGTACAAGCGGACCATGGTGCCTCAGAACATGAATCTGCAGTACCTCGAAGACGTAGGGACGATCCTCGTTCACACACGCAAGCTCAATAACACATCCCTATTGACGGAGGAAGATAATAGTGTCACACTCACGATTTCGAACTGAATTGAGAGATGACATCCAAAGAGAATTATTTTTACATGAGGTAGACACTTTGGAGTTAGCATATAGGATCGCTCGAGATTACGAACGCTTTCCGAAACCATGGAGTTACCGCAAGCCAGAATGTGCATCCACTACGCTTACTTTTGCTCGAGATCCTCACATTAGTGCCCCATCTAGCACTATACCTAAAACTCCTACACTTTTTACATCAAAACAACCAAGTGGAGGGTCTTAAATTCAATGTTTTAAATGTAAGGACATGGCCATGTCGCCGCATTTTACCCAACTAAATTAGTGTACATTGAAGTGGGAGAGGTTGACTCAGACTCTACTTATAGAGTTTAGCCTGAGATTTTTATCCCAAAAGATGAGTTAGGGACAAAATACTATGACTATAAAGAAGTGAACCAAATTCCCATCCTAACTCTTAGCCAACACCTGTGTATTCACCCATTAGAGTAAACAAATCACCTTATATCCTTCCCCACCGAGAAAAAGTGTATAACCTATCTTTGTATCTAAATCTAAGATTAATAAAGGAAAAGAAAAAGTCCTACAATTGTTATCATCAGGAGAATTAAAAAGGAAATTTTCTGATGGCTATGTGGTGTTGGTAGTAGCAGTATGAGAGGCTAATTCAAAAGTTCCTAATATAGTCATCCCACCACATGTAGAACCCATATTAGCAGAGTTTAAGGATGTAGTTGTTAAAGACTAACTTCGTACTTTACCACCTATGCGTGACATTCAGCACGCAATAGACTTAGTCTCAAAAGTGATCCTACCCAATATGCCTCACTATAGAATGAGTCCTACCTATCATAAGGAATTAGCCAGGCAAGTTCAAAAGTTATTTGATAATAATTTTATTAGAGAAAGCCTTAGTTCTTGTGTCGTTTCTGCACTTTTTACTCCAAAAAGAGATGGAACTTCCAGGATGTACGTTGACAACCGAGTAATAAATAAGATAACTATTAAATGTAGATTTCCCATTCCGCAGTTAGATGACTTATTGGATCAGATATTAGGAGCAATAATCTTTTCAAAAATAAATCTTAAGAGCGGATACCATCAGGTGAGAATAAGGCCAGGAGATGAGTGAAAGACAGCTTTTAAAATCAAGGATGGCATATATGAATGGCTTGTTATACCATCTGGATTGTCAAATACTCCTAGCACCTTTATGTGGATTATGACCCAAGTATTGTGTTCATTTTAAGGACAATTTATTGTGGTCTATTTTAATGATATTCTGATCTTTAGTAAGATTTTACCGGATCATCATGAGCACCTTAAGAAAATTTGTTTAGCTCTTCGTGAGAATAAGCTTTTTGCGAACCTTAAAAAATGTGCTTTTTATCACAAATCACGTAAATTTTTAAGCATTCATTGTATCGAAGGATGGCGTATCTGCTAACCCTGTGAAAGTTGAGAGCAATAGTAGAGTGGCCTACCCAACAATCTGTTCCTGCTGACAGAAGCTTTCGTGAGTTGGTAATATTTTATAGAAGATTTATCTAAGGATTTAGTACAATTATTGCCCCTATCACTGATTGCATTAGAAAGAAAATTTTGAGTGAACCACTGCAGCTGCTAAAGCTTTTGAAAAATTGGAGGAAAGCATGACTTAGGCTCCAATATTGAGATTACCTGATTTGTCAACTACTTTTGAAGTATGTTGTGACGCTTCAGGAGTAGCTACAGGAGGAGTTTTGAGTCAGGAGGGTAAGTCTATAGCCTACTTTAGTGAGAAGTTAAATGACTCTCGTAAAAGTACTCCACTTAAGACAACATTTTATGCATTAGTCCAAACGCTACGCAATTGAAGGCATTATCTACTTCCTAAAGAGTTTGTCTTACACTTTGATCATGAGGTCCTTAGATTTTTGAATTCAAAAAAGAAATTAAGCCCTTAATATGCTAAATGGGTAAAATTTCTTCAAAGTATTACTTTAATCCTTAAGCACAAACCAGGAGTTAAAAATAAGGTAGTTGTTGCCCTTAGTCATCAAATAACTCTTTTGCCCACATTAGTAGTTTTCATCACTGGTTTTGGTAAGTTACAAGAACTATATCTTGAATGTCCCAATTTTAGCAACCTTATAGCAAACTCTTAGAGAACCCTGCTAAAGCCTTAAATAACTTTATTTTAGGAGTCAGGTATTTATTTAAAGGAGAATGTCTATGCATATCTAAGACCTCACTTAGAGATTGTTTAGTCTGAGAGCTTCACGCCAGGGGTTTAGCTGGTCATTTCGGTAGGGATAAGACCATTAGTGCGATTGAGAACAAATTCTATTGCTTGGGTTAAAACATAATATTGCTAAGATTGTCGCTGAGTGTAGAACGTGTGCCTTAGCTAAGCAACGAGTTCAAAATACTAGCCTATATATACCATTGTCTATCCCTAATCATCTTTAGGAGGACATAAGTATGGATTTCATTTTAGATTTACCAAAAACTAATAGGAGACATGACTCTATTTTTGTGGTGGATAGACTATTTTACAAAAATGTCACACTTTATTCTTTGTTTTATGACATTTGACGCTTCTTACGTAGCACATCTATTTTTTGATAATGTACTAAAATTATATAGTTTGCCGAAAACTATTGTTTCTGATTGTGATGTCCATTTTATTTTATATTTTTAGAAAATACTATGGCATCTAATGGGTACAAATCTCAAGTTTTTTTTTGCCTACTACCCTCAGACTGATGGCCAAACTGAGGTAGTCAATCAAAGCTTAGGTAATTTACTTCGATGCCTCATAGGCAAAAATATTAAAAATTGAGATTTACTTTTGTCGCCGAATATGCATATAATAGCTCGATTAATAGGTTTATATGAGTAAGTCCGTTTGAAGCATGTCATGGTTATAAGCCCACAGTCCAGTAGATTTGTTGCCCCTTCCTATGCATGCACGCATCTCTGATTCAGCTCAAGCATTTGCACAACATATTTATGACATATATAAGCATATTAAACAGCAAATAAATTTAAGTAATCAAAATTATAAAAGAATAGCTAATGTTCACAAAAAATATCAAAAGTTTACTGTGTAAGATCTGAAAGGTTTCCCTTAAGAGCCATTCAGAAGTTACATGCGAGAGGTGTTGGTCCCTTTCAGATCTTGAAAAAGATTAGCCAAAATGCATATGTAGTGGATCTACCTAATAACTACGGTATCAGCAACATTTTTATTGTCTCAGACTTAGTAGCATATAAGGAACCAATAGCAATGCTCATTGAGTCATTTGAGCCATATTCTGTATCTCTTAAGAGTGAGCCTACCCTAGAGAGTCTATCAGCCATACTTGGTGAGATGAGTGAGCAGATTGGCCAGATTCTAGATGATCAAACTATAATCACCAAAAGTCGCAACTATCAGAAGTATCTTATGTGATGGAGGGGGTCATCCAGATACAGAGGATACATAGATCTCAAGGGAAGAGCTTCAACGAATAGACCCAACTTTACTAGAAGCATACGATAGTAGAGCAGAAGTATACTCATCAGAGCTGAGTTCTCCCCACACTAGGAGAGTTGATGTGGGCACCACTACTTCAGTTAGAGATTTTCATCGCTCCAGCCCAATTCGCACTCGTAGCCGCATCCGTTCAAGATTCAATCAAAGACAACATATTTAGATTTCCTCAGAACAATTATTCTATCACATTTCAGTATTTTTAGATCGCTCTAAGCTCAATTGCTCCAGTATAAGTCAGCTTTTCGATAATTTTACACATATATTGTTTGCTTCGAGCAACTTCGGTATTTTGATGAGATCTTTCTGTATCATGTTTTGTTTTTAGTGATTTTTGGCTTGATGGAAAGATAAGAGAAAATGCAATAATTCATGTGTTCATCATTCAACTCAATTCTGATTACATCTTAGAGAAAATTTACAATCTTTAGATGGATAGATGATTAAGCTATTGCTTTGTATTTTCCTTTATGTAAAACATTTAGTCCTAAATCTTGCTTTGTGCTATTTCTAACTCTTGGCATCCTATATATTGGATGACCAACTTTTATGTAAGACATGACTTGATTCATGAGAAACCTAATATTTTCTTGTGCTAGTTTTATGTTGGTGCAAGTTTAAAAATAAAATCTTTCTGTGTCGCGTTAATTCGGATGGGCTCCGGGAAGAGAGGTGATGATACCCAAGTGGTGAGATGCCGTCACCAAGTTATCAAGATTTCAGGTGCATGCCTTCCGTTTCATTTGGTTTTTCGCATTTCTTCTCTAGTTGTCTTGTAATTCTCTTCTCGCCTTTGGTTCTGATTTTTGCGATAGATGGTTGTGTAGTATATGGTTTTTTGATTTGGTTATTGTACTCCTGTGTGATCCTGCTACTTTTGTGAGGTTTTATTTAAATTGCAATTGTTGTAAACATTGCTCATTTTCCAATTTGTTGAAACTATTGCATGCCTAGCCTAAGGTGATAGCTTTTATGCTGGAAATGAACCTGCTAAGGGCCGTAATTCTTTCGTTTAGTTTCTGAATGTCTGTTACTATTCGGGGGGGGTCCATGTTGAGGATAGCTTGAATTTTTTTGGGGTTGGCCTCGATCCACTTGATACCATGTGACCAAGAAACTTTCCGTAGGCGGCGCCGAAAATGCTTTTCGAAAAGTTCAATCTGATGTTGTGGGACCGACAGGTCTCGAGTGTTTTGCGAAGGTCTTCAAGGTGCTCCATCTTACTTCTGCTTTTGATCAGTAGGTCGTCCACGTAAGCCTCCACATTGCGGCCCTTTTGGTCTCGGAAGACTGCGTCGATCATTCTTTGATAGGTGGCTCCTGCGTTCTTTAGGCCGAACGGCATGACTTTGTAGCAGAATGTCCCGTGATCGGTTATGAAGGATGTATGTTTTTCGTCCTCTTCCTCCATCCGGATTTGGTGATAATCGGAAAAAGCGTCCAGGAAGCTCATCACGGAATAACCTGCCGAAGAGTCGATTAGCCTCTTTATCTTCAGCGATGGATAGAAGTCCTTGGGGCACTCTTTGTTAAGATCAGTGTAGTCCACACACATTTGCCACTTGCCTGTGTTTTTTTTTACGACGACGACGTTGGCCAACCACGAAGGGTAGTCGATTTCCCTGATAAAACCGGTTGCGAGGAGCTTTTCGACTTCTTCTCGTATGGCGCGTTGTTTCTCGCCGCCGAAGTTCCTCTTCTTTTGTCTAACAGGGGAAGCGTCGGTTTTGAGGCTTAACTTATGTTCGGCTATGTACCTATCATTCCCAGGCATGTCTTCGGGTCCCCAAGCAAACACATCAAAGTACTCGGAAAGGAGTCCCGTCAGAGCGGGCAATATCATTTTCGGGAAAATTCATGGAAACTAGTACAGATTTTCCGTCTGCGACGGTTACATGTATGTTCTGGTCATCTGGGGGGAGCGTTTGGTCTCTGGGGTCGAGGTGTTCGGTATGGAGGAGAGTGTTGACATCAAAGCATTTCCGGGCGTCTACTCTGTCTCCTCTAATTGTTGCAACGCCGAGCGGCGTCGGGAACTGCACCGATGAAAGGTGGACGACACCATCCGAAACTGCGCCATCGATGGTCGTCCCAAGATTGCGCTGTAGCCGGAGGGCGCATCTATCAAGATGAAGTCTATTAGCTTTGTTTCCCACTTGGGACTGTCTTCAAGAGTGAGACGTAGGGGAGCATATTTCGCGGGTCGATAGACATCGTCGGAGAAGCTAGAGATCGTCATCGAAGGAGGGAGAGGTTTGCACTGGCGGACGCCCATTTCTTTGAATGCCCGCAAGTAGAGAATGTCGACAGAGCTTCCGGTGTCGATCAAAGTGCGGTGGACATCACACCCCTCGATTTCGACGACGATGACTATTGGGTCGTCGTGGTTGACGCCTCCAACGGGTAGATCACCTACACTGAAAGTGATGTCAGGTAAAAGGGATGGGGCTTTGACGGCGTGTACCTGGTGATGATTCGGGGCCGAGGTGATTCGGCCGAAGCCGAAGATCGAGAGCACGGCTTTCTTGCCGCTGGACTTCGATGGCGAGCACGTCGCGGGAGTTGACGGTTCACCTTGGGGGAACAGTGCTTTGACGGTCTTCAATGGTATCTCTTCGATGATGAGGATAGCTTGAATTTTTTTGGGGTTGGCCTCGATCCCTCTGATACCATGTGACCAAGAAACTTTCCATAGGCGGCGCCGAAAATGCTTTTCGAAAAGTTCAATCTGATGTTGTGAGCCCGACAGGTCTCGAGTATTTTGCGAAGGTCTTCGAGGTGCTCCATCTCACTTCGGCTTTTGATCAGTAGGTCGTCCACGTAAGCCTCCACATTGCGCCCCTTTTGGTCTCGGAAGACTGCGTCGATCATTCGTTGATAGGTGGCTCCCGCGTTCTTTAGGCCGAACGGCATGACTTTGTAGCAGAATGTCCCGTGATCGGTTATGAAGGATGTATGTTTTTTGTCCTCTTCCGACATCCGGATTTGGTGATAACCGGAAAAAGCGTCCAGGAAGCTCATCACGGAGTAACCTGCCGAAGAGTCGACTAGCCTCTTTATCTTCGGCGATGGGTAGAAGTCCTTGGGGAACGCTTTGTTAAGATCAGTGTAGTCCACACACATTCGCCACTTGCCTGTGTTTTTTTTTACGACGACTACGTTGGCCAACCATGAAGGGAAGTCGATTTCCTGGATAAAACCGGCTGCGAGGAGCTTTTCGACTTCTTCTCGTGTGGCGCGTTGTTTCTCGCCGCCGAAGTTCCTCTTCTTTTGTCTAACAGGGGAAGCGTCGGTTTTGAGGCTTAACTTATGTTCGGCTTTGTACCTGTCATTCCCAGGCATGTCTTCGGGTCCCCAAGCAAACACATCAAAGTACTCGGAAAGGAGTCCCGTCAAAGCGGGCAATATCATTTTCGGGAAAATTCGTGAAAACTAGTACAGATTTCCCGTCTGCGACGGTTACATGTATGTTCTGGTCATCTGGGGGGAGCGTTTGGTCTCTGGGGTTGAGGTGTTCGGTATGGAGGAGAGTGTTGACATCAAAGCATTTCCGGGCGTCTGCTCTGTCTCCTCTAATTGTTGCAACGCTGAGCGGCGTCGGGAACTTGATGCACAGATGAAAGGTGGACGACACCATCCGAAACTGCGCCATCGATGGTCGTCCCAAGATTGCGCTGTAGCCGGAGGGCGCATCTATCAAGATGAAGTCTATTTGCTTCGTTTCCCACTTGGGGCTGTCTTCAAGAGTGAGACGTAGGGGAGCATATTTCGCGGGTCGATAGACATCGTCGGAGAAGCTAGAGACCGTCATCGAAGGAGGGAGAGGTTTGCACTGGCGGACGCCCATTTCTTTGAATGCCCGCAAGTAGAGAATGTCGACAGAGCTTCCGGTGTCGATCAAAGTGCGGTGGACATCACACCCCTCGATTTCGACGATGATGACTATTGGGTCGTCGTGGTTGACGCCTCCAACGGGTAGATCACCTACACTGAAAGTGATGTCAGGTAAAAGGGATGGGGCTTTGACGGCGTGTACCTGGTGATGATTCGGGCCGAGGTGATTCGGCCGAAGCCGAAGATCGAGAGCAAGGCTTTCTTGCCGCTGGACTTCGATGGCGAGCACGTCGCGGGAGTTGACGGTTCACCTTGGGGGAACAGTGCTTTGACGGTCTTCGATGGTATCTCTTCGACTTTCTTATAGCCAGTGAGGTGGCCCTTTTCTATGTACTCATTGATGAGTGCGCAGAAAGAGCGACATTCGTGTAGGAGGTGGCCGTAGCGTTGATGGAACTTGCAATATTTAGTTGCGTCCTCACCTGGCTGAGGTGGTTGCCTTTCGCCCCGGTTCGGGAGGAAGCCTCTATCCTGAAGGGCCGAAAAGATCTCTTCAATGACGTAAACTGGAGTTGGAGCGTACGGGGAGTCGCCATCGAACTTGCATTTTCCATGTGGAGAGAACTTCCGGTCCCGAAAGGCTCTTTTGGGGGTGCTCTGTTCCGCCTTAGGGGTGTTGTCCTTGTCTTGCATCGTAGGGTCCTTCCCAGCATTTGCCTTCAACGCTTTTGCGTCCTCTATGTGGATGCGCTTTTCGGCGCGCTACCGTGCCTCTATCAGTGTTTTCGGCAATCGTAGAGTTTCCCTGGGAGGATCTTGTGGACGAAGATCATAGTTGATCTATCGTCTGTGTTGTCTTTCGTCTTCGCATTTATCTTCGAGAAGCGGTCCACATATTCCCGCAGCGATTCGTTCGGGCGCTGTCTTATTTGTCAGAGTTCATGAATGGTTCGGGAAGAGATCTTCAACGTGCCGAACCTAGTTCGAAACAGGTCGGCGAACTGCTCAAAGCTTTGGATGGAGTCTTGGGGGATTTCGTCGAGCCAGTGCAACGCCAGCCCTGTCAGTCTGGTGTTGGAGGAGAGCCGGAAGGTTGGTGAAGAAAGAGCTCATGGCTTCGGAGAGAGTGGCCACCGCATGCGTAAGGGTCTGGAGTTGGCGATCTCCCGCAGTGCCGGCTTGTTGAGGGGCGGGCGACGCCTGTGGTTCGGCGGCGGCTGACGTTTCAGTGTGAGTTTGTTGCATGGGGGACCGGGGGGATTCGGTCCTGCGTGAGGGCACCAAATTGTTATGAATTAAAAATGAGATCGGTATTTCAGACGTGGAAACTGGTAAGACGGAAAACCACGGCGCCTTTCTGGGCGGCTTTTAAAAGAATCCACTAGTCGAAGAAACTATTACAGTGAAAAATGGGGGCTAGAAAAAGATCCTTTTCTTCTGTTACGTTATAATTTATAGTCTGAATTTTCCTCAACCCTGGCGAAAATCTCCTCTATATCAGTACCACCGACGGCTGTCTCTCAGCGGTTCTGGTCTGCGAGGAAGCAGGCCAGCAGCACCCCATCCACTACGTCAATCATATCTTGCGCGGCGCCGAGCTCAAGTACCCCCCTCTCGAAAAGCTATCATTTGCGCTAATCACTGCTGCCCGCAAGCTACGTCATTACTTCCAGGCTCACTCCATTAAAGTGATGACCGACCAACCTCTCCGACGGATTCTTCACTCCTCCGAAGTCTCTGGAAGGTTGCAGAAATGGGCAATCGCACTCTCCGAGCGACGTTGATTTTATTTCGAAGAGCCAGGTGCTCGCAGATTTTGTCGCCGAGCTCGCCACAACAGAGAAACCATAGGAGCCACGAAACCAGCAACCCTGGGCCCTGTACATGGACGGAGCATCCGGCGAGCACATTCAGGGGGTCGGGGTTGTCCTCACCAGCCCCTAGGGAATCCGCCTCAAGAGGTCCGGGAAGATAAGATTTCCCGTCACGAACAACCAAGCCGAATACGAAGCCCTCATCGCTGGACTCGAATTCGCAAAAGGCCTCGAGGCACAATACCTCCACATCTACAGTGATTCCAAGCTCATGGTCAACCAGCTAAGGGGGACATACCAGACGAAGGACGCGACGCTCAAGAAATACTTACACACAGCCAAAAGCCTTCTACAGCACTTCGCCTAAACGCAATTGCTCCACATACCACAAGAGATGAACGCTATCGCGGACGAGCTTGCCAAAGACGAAAAAGGCGATGACCAAGACATCCTGACGCCCGCCTACGATAAACCTGAGGTCTGCAAGGTCATTCCCGTCCCCGAAGACTAGATGGACGAGATCTCGGGCTTTCTAAGTGAAGGCGAACTGCCGTCAGATAAGCACCAGGCTCGCAAGCTCCGGGTGAAGGCCGCCAGATACGTTCTCCTGCAAGGACAATTATTCAGACGTTGCTATTCGTGGCCCCTGGCGAAATGTGTCCGCAAGGAAGACGCGAAGACAATACTCGAACAAATCCACTCCGGCGAGTGTGGTACGCACGCGGCCGGACGGAACTTGGCCCTTCAAATCCTCCGGCAGGGCTATTACTGGCCAAACCTCCACAAGAACGCCAAAGAGTTCAGAAAAGATGCCCTCGGTGCCAAATCTACTCGAACATCCCAAGGCAACCCGCATCGCTGCTCCAACCACTGGTAAGTTCCTGGCCATTTTCGATGTGGGGACTTGACTTTTTGGGCCCATTCCCAAGATCTGGCAGGAACCTGCGCCACACCTTGATCGCGACCGACTACTTTTCCAAATGGGTGGAGGCTAAAGCGATGGCACAACCAACAAGCTCAAGCGTCAAGAGCTTCATCTGGACACAACTCATTTGCCGGTTCGGACTCCCCCATCTCCTTAGTCTGCAACAACGGGACCGCCTTCACAGGCCGTTCCGTTCGAGACCTCTGCTCCGAGAATGGCATCAGTCTTCACTTCGCTTCAGTACGATACCATCAGTCGAACGGTCAAGCCGAAGCGACCAATAAAAATTTTCTCATGGCGCTAAAGAGAAGGCTCGAGGGCGCCAGATTCTCATGGGCCGACGAGCTGCCAGCAGTCGTTTGGGGACTCAACTGCGCACCGACAGCCGCGACGGGTCAAACGCCGTACTCCCTGGTTTTCAGCGGGGAAGCACTCATCCCTGTCGAACTGAAGATATACTCCCCCCGAAGTCGAAAACGCCAGTAGCTTTGAGCCACTGCAGCTTCCCGAATGGCGTCAACAAAACAACAGCAGGAGACTTGAGCTAGATCTCCTCGAAGGAAGAAGGGAACTGGCAGCCCTTCTACAAGATGAGCACAAAAGGCACGTCATGATGAACTACAACAAGCACGTCCATCGCAGACCACTCGAAGAGGGCGACTTGGTCCTAAAATTGAGAACCACGGCCGGAAGAGACATGCCCCCTGGAAAGCTCGACTCCAATTAGGAAGGCCCGTTCATAATTCGCAATGTGCTCGGACCAAGCACCTACAAACTGGCAAGACAGGACGGCACTCTCATTCCGAGAACGTGGAACGGCAATGATCTCAGAAAATTTTATCCATGAACATTGTAATTCATTCGCAGTATTATAATTGCAACGCGAAGTATCACCAAAAAGAAGCCTCCTATGCGACTGGCAGTCAAGGGAACACCCCTTCCCGAAACACCAAACTGAGCATAACATGGCGGCGAAATCATTTCACAATAAAAAATCAGCTCAATTATCATCACAACATTTTTTTTACAAAAACCATTACACGGGGTTATAAAGCAAAATCTGAAAGCCCTATCTACTATTCACTGCCCCCTCTCGAAATTTCAGAGGAGGATTATATTTCGATATCGGCACCCAGAGTTCGGGGAACGGCCTCCAGGGGATCTCGCTCTCGGAGGGGTGACACAGTGAGTGCCTCGCCCACGCCGTCCTCCGACTCCGCGTGCAACCCGGGCCCGGCAGCTCCCTCCATCCTTGCCAATTTGGTCGCAGAAGATGGGATGACCACCTTCATGTTGGACACGAAGGCGAATTGCCGATCCAGCCGCTCTGCTGACATGCT
>JAEMOT010000124.1:210033-226638 GCA_019297695.1 Apostasia ramifera | reverse complement strand
GAAAAACCCAGGCCGGAGTCAAAGCTACCCACCTATGTAAGCCTATACATCATCCTCCAACTCCCGTAAATAATCCTCCGCGTCGTGAACATGCCTCCGGATCTCGTCCACGACTCGGAAGTGGGGGTTTTCGAAACCGATACCATCTCCCAAAAACCTCGCCTCGCCAACCCTCCTGGGGACATTGTACCTGACTTCCCCTGCGGCGACGAAGAAGAACCGCTTGTACCAATCCGCGAAACCGGTATCCTTGACCTTGAATACCGGGCAATGCCTCCCCTTCAAGACAAAGCACCCGTGGAGCCGGGGGTTTGCCTCCCACCGAAAGACCCCCTTGAAGATCTCGATGTCCCAAGGGACCTTCCGGCGCCTCAGCTCCTTTATCAGGCAGTAAATCATCGTTATGGTGTTCGGCGGGAGCTGCATCGGGACGATACCGAAGTGGTTGAACACATTCACGAACTCCGACTGGAAGGGAAGGAAGAGCCCACCCCGAAGATGGTGGAGACAGATCGCGATCTTCCCTTCCGGAGGGGACTTGAACGCCATCCCCTCCGAGGGGAACTCGAACCCGAGCCCGGTGTCTCGGCCCCAGACTTGTTGGACCTCCACTTCGAACGTGTGCGGAGGAAGACAACACTTCTCTCCAGCGACCCGTTCAAAGTCTCGCCACATCTCCCTCGCTCGGTTGCGCGACCTCCTCACCATCTCGTTCAGAAACAACTTCGGCGGGGTCCACAAGGGAAGACTTTATAAGCCTCCACACCCAAGACCATGCCGCCTCGGGTCGAGCACCTAGTTTCATCACCCCATCAAAAAGAAAGAGAAAGGGGGGCCCAAGAGTTTTCGTTACGTCTGACAAGTTTTTTGTACAAGCGGAAGATTTTAAAAAAAAAAAAAGAGAGAGAGAGAAGAAGAAAGAAGAGAATGCAGTAGAGGAAGCCCTAATCTAGTGAGAGCCCGAACTCCGGCGACAGCAACAACTGCTGAACCGGGCGAAGTCTGTTCGACGACGATTTCCCTCCTCCAGCACTTCAACGCGCGACACCAAGCCGGCTTTCTCTTTCTCCAGCACTTCGATCTGCGCCTTCGCCTCCGTCAGGTCGCTTTCCTGACCGGCGCACTTCGTTTCCAGAGCCTCAAGCACCTTCTCCGCCTCCGACGGGTCCAGCCTCCGGAGAATCGCCAAAACGTCGTCAACATTCCGCTCTAGCCCTGTCACCTGCTCTCTGGTCACCCCGGTCCTCTCGACATTTTCGAGCTTCTGACAGATCGAGAGGGCGGCGTACTGCACGTTGAACACGGTGGACGCAGGTTCGGCTCCTCCCGAAGAGATGGCCGGGCCTATTGACTCACCGGACCGTTCCGGTGCATCCGGTTCCGACGCGATCACCTCCTTGGCCACAGAAACAATGGGATCGACTGGTGGCGGAACCGCCCTGACTGTTGGTGGAACTCCATCGTCCGCCACGGTGATAGTGCCTTCCTTCGGGTCACGACTCGAACGTTGTCGTCCCGCCCGGAGTAGGACCTTGGAGTCATGCTTGCGGAACCCCGCGAACCGCCTGGTTCGGCAGGGCTTTCCCCGAACCAAAGAAGGTGATCCGCGGTCTTTTCGGGGCCTCCTCTTTGACCACTGGCCTCCGAGGAACAGCGGACTCCTCTCGCGGACACCTTGCGAGCGGGACTCCATCGACCACATCTTCAGGCATGACACTGTAGAACGCCATCTCTCTCTCTCTCTCTTCTTCCCTTTCCCTTTTTTGGAGAGCAAAAACCTCCAGAACGGCCATCCGCAGGCGTTTTAATGGAGCCATCCCGCTTGCGTGGCGGTCACGTGGGCTGGCTCGCGCATCAATGTGTGTCGCCTCGGGACTAGTGGGGGGCATGTTACCTCGGGATCAACAAAGCGTCATCTGGAGCGTACACGTGGAAGCCCATCCTGACAAACCACGCGGTGATACAAGGCGAACGGCAAACGACCCTCCCAAAGACAAACAACCTCAAGTCGAAGAGTCCTCACATCGAACAGCAGGTTCAGAGAAAGTACGCGGAATGGCCCCTCAAAATAAATTTATTTTTATTATTTAAAAATTGTGATGATATGACATATTTCAGTCCTGTATTAACCCTCAACTAAATGATATGCTATAGTTTGTGCTGCTACAAGCTGTATAGCTTGTATGATAACCGTTGGTGTAACTTTCAAGATAACCGTTGTTGCTATAACATATTATTGCTCTGATGTGCTTGATGATGAGCATATTATTGGGTGAATGTTCCTTTCAGTGTTCTCTTTACAACGGTCTGATTCTAATGCTTAGCCAAATTTGTTTTAACATATTTCCTTTTCTTAGGTTATTATACACCTTATTTTGGTGTTTTTATTTATACTTGCATGTTGATAGTGCAGTATAACATATTGTTTTTTCGATATGCATGATATTATTCCAACTTATGAACAGTTGTGTTCAACTAATAGGCATCTCGAGTGGATATTTCCTGGCTCTCTTTTTTCTCTGGACAGTCTGATTTGAGGTTTGAGGTACCTTTTTTTAACATTTTTCTTTCACTTTAGTTGTTTTACTTATTCACATAGATAGTTCTCTATCTCCGTGGTTTTATAATTGAGTGAATAAGGAGAATAATGAAAGCATTTTGTTCTCTGAGCTCTAATTTTTTGACTCCTTGTGAAGTAACATAATTGCAAACCCTATAGATGGCAATAATGGATGTTAATGTCAATCTGATGATCACTGTTGCGATAAATGCGTCAATAAAGTTACTATGTGTTCCTTTTTACTAGTAGGTATTGCATTGAACAAAAGGCTAATGAATCACACAATGTGCATTCAAGAAATTAAAACAATAGAACTTGTGACAAACAAGCTTACAAGATGATCCTAAAGCTATGAACAACAGCACTTGCCATTCACCATGCAAGTATTTATCTAAAACAACTGTTACATGATCATGGCATTTTTTATTTCATGTAATCTTTTTCCTCATTCTTTTGCTCTCCCTATTACAGCTAAACTTATAATATTAAGGACAACATCAACAGATGGCAAGCTGTGCACTTTCATCTGAGTTGATAATTCTGGCTGCATCTGAGAGGTAATAATCTGCCTACACGCCTCTTGCCAGCATATCCCAGTACCTCTTGAAAGAGTCCTGCTTCTGTATCATCATCTGCCTGTGGAACCTCTTTATGAACACATCAGCAACATGATCTATCTCGTCTTCAAGGTTGAACTCGGCTCCATCCTCCTTCGAGTTCCTCACCAGATCTATGACAGACCCAGTGCCATTCACCAGCTCATCGTCTTCATCCTCTTCTTCCAGCTCGAACAGCGAGTGCCGGAGGTCTGGGTACTCATCTTCTTCGTCTTCTTCAGCTAGCTCTGCAGACTCCATGTCAGCAGAGTTCAGAGGCGCTTCATTGATGGCTGCATTGTTGTGCCAGACAATGGGCTTGCTGTGTTCTTCTTTTTCTGCCTTTTTCCGGGCAGTTTGGGCTCTGTTCTCCTGATGTATGAGGGCGTGGAGCCTGTGGTTGATTGCGCTCATGAGAAGCTTCTTGTTGCGGAGAAGGCTGAAGATGAGGAGCCGGGCTTTAATGGCTCTGGTTTTGCTCTTCAACGCCATGGATTTGGCCTTAACCATGGTGACCAGCAAGGAGAAGGCCTGCTTCAGGAAGGTGGCGGCCTTGTTCCTCATCTTGGAAGCACTTGGGTTTGATATGAGCCAGCAGGGAATAGAGGAAGGAAGGGGACTCAGCTGCTGGTAACCTCTGCTCTCTGACATTAAATGTTTCCTTCTAATATTGAGGAAGGAAGCAATGAAGAAGATTATTAAACTAAAAGAGACATGGGATTTCTCTAGTAGATTTCGATGAGTATTTATAGAAGAAGAAAGAGGAGCACAGTGGGCAAAATATGAGATACCAAAGAGGAAGATTGGCCACTAAGAAAAGTAGACAAAGTAAAAGTAAAGAGAAAAAAGATATGAAAAACAAAAAAAAAAAGAGGACACATGGTTACATTTGATTGGTGGAGTTCATGGCTCACTTTAAGGGATACCATGCGGGACTGGTAGTATTGGGGCCCTACGTTGGGTCACTGTGAAAATTAACCTTTGTTGGGTCTACTGCATTACTCCTTAAAAGGAGAAGGTTTGGGTCTCCTTCATTAGCGGCTTTATAAAGGCTGTGATGTAGCACACAACCTTATATTATTGTCCTTGATGGCACAAGCCAAGTTGGCCTAAAGTATAGGCGAAACTATTGGGATCATGCAACGTAACGTGTCAGATGTTTTGGAGACTAATAAAATGCGTGATAGTATACCAGAAACGGAGCGAGAAAAGAAGGTGACTATGAATAATGCTACATTTATGTTGCATATATATATATTTATTTTGTATATATTTCTTTTACAAAGAAAGGTATTGATCTAGAATGTTCTGCTATTTAGATACATAGTATTATCATGTTTATATTAAACTTACGGTACAAGTAGTAAGGTGCTGGTATATATAAGAAAGCTAGTGTTACGTATAAGAAGTAGTAGTTTTAGTTGAAATGTCAAACTACTTTTAAATGTAACAGTGTCATGTTATATGTAGGATTATTTTTCATGTACATGGCATATATGTTGCAATAAAGTTGTTAATATTACTTTTTTGTTTAGTTTCTTGCTCCATTCTACTGCTGGCCCCGCATGTCTACCTGAGGAAAAATTGTTGGGTTCGAACGCCTGATTACGTCAGACGTCAAAACGCTAATCGCAGAAAGCCATGTAGGTGAGCGGGCCCTGCTTCATTGAGAACCCTGCAAGCAGCGTTAAGTTATTAATCAGACCGAACGGACTGTTCGGTGGGCGGATCACACCGTTCGTTTGCTCTAACCGAATAGTCTGTTTGGCTATTAGATCAAGTAGGTTTTTATTCAAAATAAGTAAATATAGCTTGAAATCGGATAAATATTGTCTGGAATAGTAAGTATCACATATAGTTAATTGATATCCACCTTATTATAAGTTATATTTATTTTTTTAGACAAATATGTACCTTAGTATCTACTCGTCTGATGACTAAACGAACAGTTCAGTCAGAGCAAGCAGATGATTCGGTCAGCAAACCGAATAGTCCCTTCGACGGCATCTAAGCGAAGCGGGGCCCGCTTACCTCCATGGCACCACGCAGTTGGCCCACAAACGCCTACGTTAGCTGTTCTAACTCAATAATTTTTCCTTTTAAGTTGTCCTAAGCCGATAATTAACGCGTAATTTAATTAACGATGCATAAGAAAATTTCAACTCTCACCTAACAAAGCAGGTTGGCCATGGCTGATATTTTTTTCTTCAGTGCTTACAGCTGTACAACGTTAAAGCCCGTACTCTTCAACAACTGAAGGACTACAACGGCTTTAGATGCTTTTCTTATCTCTTAAGAAAGAAACATATAGCGAGTGCAGTTCAAGTCGGTAGGACCGATAATTACGCTCGAAACTCAAACTTTAATCAGTAGTCGCGGAAAATTATCGACTCGCTCAAAACAAACCGACTCAACACTTTCAAGTAATTTCACACGCATGAACACAATATGAGATTAACGATTCGATTGAAAACATCGCAAAACTCTTCTCATGAATAATCAAAATTTCACTAACACAAATCAAAGATTGCTTCAATATATTAAATTTTTAATTTTTCATCTCAAAATTAAATTTGGTTAAATATATCTGATCATATTTAAACTAATTATTCTTTTCATAGTCATGTTATGTTTTTTTAATTGATTTTTTAGTAACGAACTTGTTCAAATTTAAAATATATATATATAAATAAAAACATATTAAATTATAGTAAGAAGTTTTAAAAATTTTGAGATTTTTGAGATTAAAAAAAAAAGAAGAGAAAAGTATGATTTTAATCAAATCAAAATAAATTAACTTTTAATTGGTGTGGTTGTTTGATACTTAAAAATAAATTTCATTTTTATTTTTTGATTTAATTGATTAAAAATTAATCGAATCCACTAATAATCAAACAAAACCAGCCTGAAACTGCAATATTTTTATTGCCACAAATTGATATCCCGCACATGCTTTCCGCACAAAATTGTGTTCTCTTTTTAGTAATAATAATAATAACAAAAGTCCTCAAAAAATAATAATAATAATAATAATAATAATAATAATAATAATAATAATAATAATAATAATGAGTGCATGGTCCCGCGCAGGCATGGGATTGGAAGGTGAGCTGTACTGAATCACTTTTTAAAGCAATTTTAAAATATCTTAAAAGTTAAAATGTAATTAAAAGAATACAATTAAAGTCAATGGGAAGCATTAAAGAAAAGGTATTTTAACACGTGCTTTTTAAAAATAATTTTTTTATTAATAAAAATAGAGATAAAACTAAAATGAAAATCGAGTTATAAAAAAAAATTAAAATCTAAGATAAAGAGATCCAAAATGAAATATATGTGCAAATTTAATATATAATAATCGATATCAAGTTATTAAAGAAAAATGAATAATTTATATAATTTGATTAATAATATAAAATAATTGTTATATAAATTTAAGTAAGATGAATCTTGTATATAATTAAAAAAAATCTAAAATAAATTTCATAAGAGACTAGTAAAACTTATAAAATAAAAATATATAAATTATTATGAGCATGTTAAAAGTAAATAAATAAATATATATATATAAAAAAAATCATGAAAATATTTAAATAACTGTAATTGAAAATAAGCTTTAATAACGAGAATTATATTTTTGAATCTTACACATATAAATAGATAATGAGTATGACTAAAAACAAATATGATAAAATACTAAAATAAATAACTTAGCAAATTTGAAATAAAATAAAAAATTATTTAATAAAATAAAATAAAAATAAAAATTCATAAAACCAATCCTACATCATAAAATAAAAACTTCAAGATTATGAATGATACAAGAGGTCAAATATTTGTATACATAAAATATCTTCATTTTTTCCCTCAATTTTTAATATGATCATTTTGATCTCTAAATTTTGACTAGAGTTAGAATGAAGAAGAAAGAAAATTAAAAAAAACATTTAACCAAATCACCATAAACATCACTCCCTCCCTCACTAGTTGTAATTAGGGATAATTTTTTAAATATTTTTTAATAACAAATAATTGTATACCATAAATTCAAGCATAATTTCAAGAAATCGTAGTTTGGTACTCATTGAGCAATCAAGTCGCACACATTTTGACAACTTACATATATCATGTATTGTTCACAGCTTATTTCATGGGTATATATATATACCCGTGTCAAATAAATAGTGAAGACTTACGTAAATCATAAAGCACGTAATTCAGATACAATTCAAAACTTGTAGATCTTGTGTCACGCACGCTCAGCATTTACGTGATTGTGCCGACAACATCAAATAATATTATTTTAACATTATTTATACCTGAATCCGTGATATACATCGTACAACTATTTGTCATCAAACAAAGCATTTTAAAATTTGGGCATTATTATTATTATTATTATTATTTTACAATGCAACCAATTGTAGAGCTATCATTCATGCATCTAGATATCCAAATCTAAGCTGGAGCTATCCTTAAAAAAATCTTCAATGCTGGGTTTAACACACACCAAATACAGCATTCAAATAAAGATCGAATGTCGAAAATGTACCCAGTATGACAAAATAAACTTAAAAAGCAACACACAGCCAGTGCAACTCAACAGAAACTCGAATAACAGAAGACCAAAACCTCGCCGCCACCGCCTATCAAGCACCCAATAGGATTGCCTAAAACTAAAGCAGCACCGGAATGCACTTAAAAAGCAGGTAAAGAGAAAGGGCAGAATCCATGACATAACATTAACTATTATAACTAAATAAGCATACCGTGGCATATTCCATTATATCACTTCTTCTTGACAGCGGATTTGGTCACCTTAGCACCAGAAGGATCCTTCTTCTCCACGCTCTTGATGACACCGACAGCGACCGTCTGCCTCATGTCCCTCACAGCAAAGCGACCGAGAGGAGGATACTCGGAGAAGGTCTCGACAACCATGGGCTTGGTGGGAATCATCTTCACGAAACCTGCATCACCATTCTTCAGAAATTTGGGTTCCTTCTCGAGCTCCTTGCCCGACCTCCTATCGATCTTGGTCAAGATCTCAGCGAACTTGACAGCGATGTGACATGTGTGGCAGTCGAGAACGGGCGCATAGCCGTTGCCAATCTGACCGGGGTGGTTCATGATGATGACCTGAGAGGTGAAGTTAGCTGCTTCCTTGGCCGGATCATCCTTTGAGTTAGAGGCAACGTAACCACGCTTGAGATCCTTGACCGCAACATTCTTCACATTGAAGCCGACATTGTCACCGGGGAGGGCTTCCTGCAGAGCTTCATGGTGCATTTCGACAGACTTGACTTCAGTGGTCAGGCCGGTGGGACCAAATGTGACCACCATACCAGGCTTCAGAACACCAGTCTCAACACGACCAACGGGGACAGTGCCGATACCACCGATCTTGTAGACATCCTGAAGAGGAAGACGGAGGGGCTTGTCTGTGGGCCTCTTCGGTTCCTGGATCATGTCAAGGGCGTCAAGTAGGGTGGGGCCCTTGTACCAGTCCAGGTTTGTTGACCTCTCAATCATGTTGTCACCCTCAAAACCAGAGATGGGGACAAAGGGTATCTTCTCAGGATTATAACCCACCTTCTTGAGGTAGGAAGACACTTCCTTCACAATTTCATCGTACCTAGCCTTGGAGTATTTGGGAGTCGTTGCATCCATCTACACACATCAAAATATAAAGATAAATGAACCTCGTTGTTGAAAGACGATATTGCCAATGCTATAAATATGTATATTTGAGATAACAGCACGAATCTCAAAAGAAAGCAATACAAGCAGCTTCAATGTATGAATCCAAAAAATTGTGCATATTCAGGACGAGCTTTAAATTTCGTTTAATTTTAGCCCAATTTTTTGTCAAAGAGAGAACTTCAATTATTCAGAACTCCACACGAACTTCCAAAATAAGATTACAAGCAAGTGTTCTGCATCTTGAACAATGCATAATTACAGAAAATAAATTGTATGATGCAAAAACAACAATGACTTGATGTTGTCAAAAGAAAAAGCTTGGGCGACTAAGATATGATTGCTTTAGAAGACTTTTGTGTTCTTTTTGATATTAAGTAGTAGAAATACTTAGTGGTGATGTGCAGCATTCTAAGGAGAGCCAAAAAAGTAACACTTCGATGAAAGCATGGATCAGCAGGTTAGCACAAAGAACGAAATTAAGGGGAGGACGAGAACAATCACGTAATCACATGAAATGATCACCTCAAATGAACATGCATTGTTAATCTAAGTAATCAACAGCAGAAAATTCATCACTTTTGTCAACTTTTGAATCGAAATAATAGAACAAATGTTCAGGGAGCAATATGAGTATTATTTAGATGAAGGGTTACCTTGTTGCAACAGCAAATCATCTGTTTCACCCCAAGGGTGAAGGCAAGCAAAGCATGCTCACGGGTCTGACCATCCTTGGAGATACCGGCCTCAAAACCACCGGTCGTAGAATCAATAATCAAAACAGCACAATCAGCCTGAGAAGTTCCAGTAATCATGTTCTTGATAAAGTCACGATGCCCAGGAGCATCAATAACAGTGCAGTAGTACTTAGTCGTTTCGAATTTCCAGAGAGCAATATCAATTGTGATTCCTCTTTCACGCTCTGCCTTGAGTTTATCAAGAACCCAAGCATATTTGAATGACCTCTTATTCATCTCTGCAGCCTCCTTCTCAAACCTCTCAATCACACGCTTATCAATACCTCCAAGCTTGTAAATGAGATGCCCAGTTGTAGTCGACTTGCCGGAGTCGACATGACCAATGACCACAATATTAATGTGTACTTTCTCCTTTCCCATGGCTTGAGGAAAATATTAGACAAGCCTTTAGCTGGAAAATTGAAAAATTCAACGAGAAGTAATACAATGCACTCAACAATAGCGATAACAAATTAAATGTAACTACAATAAAAACAAAAAGATAGAGAAAGTTAGATGTAACTACCGTTGGCTAGAAACCTATAGTAACACAGAACAAAACCATGTTCTAAATAACAAAAGGCCTAAGAAAGTGAAATTATAATAAGGTGATCATGCGTAAAAGCTACCTCAAACTATAATTAATTTACAAAGATCATACGATTCAACATGACATAGACCAATATATTTGTCATCAGCAAACAGAATTGAGAGTTGAAGGAATATATTCAAATAAATACAGACAGAAATAGAAATATTTCATCCATAAAATTTCAGAAACTAAAAAAGATTGGAATGTGTCTCAGTTTGTTGACGTGAAAAATGGCCCTAGGCTATCTGAATCCCGAGTTGAATGAGAAAATTAGCAAGAGAAAACAATGATTTACGTAGTTCCAAAAAACTATGAGAAATGCATGGGGGCAAGGAAATAAGATATTCACAATGTAAGAAGGATTCTCAAGAGGAATTACAAATGGCGACTTCCCTGTGAGGGACTACAACTAGCATATAAATGATGATCCTAACAATCACTAACAAATAATGGAGGACAATGACGAAGGGCTCCTTTGAGTCTTCTCTTTAGCCTCTCTTAGAGAGAGCATGAGAGTCAGATAGTCCAAATCCCTGAGACCTTTTTCTCCTCACCCCCCCTCCCAACAACAAATTTGTGTTCTCTGTTCTTCAGGGATTTTATATCAAGTAAAAGTAGCTTTATATCTTCATTGCCAACGATCTTTTGTCGAGAGCCACCACTCACTGGGGGTTGGCGCCCCCAATGGACCAAATTAGCTGATGAAGAAATCATTATCTATAAGAGGCATAGGCATGCATGGCTGATGTAGAAAGTAGGTGACACGTCCCTATGGCACACCCAATGAGGGGGAATTTGGTAGGACCCTTAGCCTGATTGCCAAGTTTGAAAGGCGAAAGGGAATTGGAGGGCAAAAATAGGTATGGAAATAGATCATAGATTAGTGCGCATGATAAAAAAAGGGTAGGACGAAAGTAGAATACAAAACAAAGATCAATAGTTGGAACTCAAAATAGAATAGGCATTGAGGTAAGTTTCAACTAGCCATTCTGAAAGTTACATTGAGAGTATGTGTAACAAGGACCTTGCAAGGCATATTGAGGGTATAAAATAACCTTGGGAACCTATACAGGGCTTAGCATACCAATTGAAGGTATAAAACAACCTTGTTGAACTTTCAGAAAGTGTTTAACTACACATCTCTTGATGGAGTTATAAGTAGTAAGAATACAATGTTTAAGATGGGATGTCCTACCTTTAAACTATGCACCTTCTAGACAATAGCTAGATCAATATAGTTATTGAACAATGGAATCCCCTATAAGCAGATCCGTTGAACAAATGGTCTCTACAACAACACACTTGAAGTACATCAAAGAGTACATCGATAATCTTGGTGGATAGCAAAAATGTGATGACCCAAGACTAAAGGGTGGGAAGTGATCACTGAAGTAATGTCCCAGACAAAGAGCCGCTCCTGACAAGCTTCTAAGTGAAGAAGGCATAAAAATGAATTGTTCCTCATCGAAAAGGAAAGAGAGTTCCTGAGCTGTATAAATAAATAACGTGATTCCAAATGATAGAGAAGCCTTTTCGGGTAAAACCGTAAGGCTAATAATGAAAAACTTCGTATGTAAATGTGTTTGAGCTTGTGTAGTACTAAGATAGGTTACCTCTTGAGAATTACTTGAGTCACATAATTCCAGAAAGCCAAAGCAAACAATACTATTATATTTAGATCACTGGATGTTGTAAGACAAGCAATCTAAATGTTCAACAAAGACAAAGTTATTGTCAAAAATCTGAATGGTTCAATGAAACCAAAACCACCATCAATCACTTGAATATTCGGCCGACACAAAGTTGCCATTAGTCAACTGAGTGCTCGACATCAATAAGTTTATCGTCAGTCGTTATTTGACAATTGTTGAAGATGACATCCATCCTCAAAGGGGTTAATGGTAGTCAAAGGTTGATGCCCATCCTTAAAAAAGTCCACAGACAAATAGTTGATGATATCATCGTGCTAAAGTCGAGTTTTGACTATGGTGTTGTGAGAAGTTGTCGGCAATAAGAGAGAAATAGGCTATCAAAACCAATAGCGAAAGGTAAATAAAGCAATGGAGATATCGATGGCAAGAGGAAGGAGTTGTAGGTGACATTCAGTTGTTTTGAGATGTAACACTAACCGTGTATTTCCACAATCAACAAGGGAAAAGAGATGATTCCCATCAACAAGAGCACAATAAATATTGAAGTGAACTGCAACAACATGAGGTGGCTAAACATGCTCAAATGTCAAGATCCTAAGTTACAGAAACCAACAAATGTAACAAAAGAAAGCAATAATCTAAATGGTAATGATGGATCCTCCTATATCAACAGGGTCGAGGTAAAAGAAATGCACTATTGTAAGAGTTTCCTACAAGGGATTACAAATGATGACTTCTTACGAGCGATAACAATTAGCATAAAGATGCTGCTCCAAATGAATACTTGTACATAATGGAGGATGATGAAAAAGGCCTCTTCCCTTCAGACCTCATCCTAAAGATTGTAAGAACCAGTGAAGCCTATTCTCATATCTTCTTTCTCTTTGTCCTCCCCTCTTTATAATCTTTGTTCTCTATAATTTTTATAGCTATAAAAAGTAATATGTTGCCATTGCCTCAGGTTTTCAATAAAGGAGCCATCACGTATTAGTCCTTGCCAATGGAGATTGGCACCTTCAATGTCTGACAAGGGCCATAAATCATCGAGCAAGAAATTGTTATCTTTCAGAGGCATGTGTGACCAAAGTAGAAAGTATGCATTATGTATGGCCATTGAAGGGAATATCCAACGGAAGGAACCTTGTCCGACTATCAAGTTCAAAAGACAATGAAGAAGATTCTTGTCGATGAAGCAAAGGTGATCGTCGAAGAAAGCTATCTAACATGGGAGTTCATCGGCAATGCAAAAAGTACATCCAATGAAAGGCGGAAAACAATTGAGAAAATTATTGTTAAAGTTCATAAGAAACATATTTCCAATAATTTAGGTAAGTAAATAAAATTGTTTAATTATTGTTAAGATTAAGATTGAGTTATTGATTGTAATCATGAAGACAATGAGAATTAACTAAATATATGTGTTTATTATAAACATAATTTATAATATTTTTACCTATTATAAATAAAATAAAATAAAAATAATAACACGCACATGTATATACATTTAGATAAACATGTGGGCTGTGGGACCCACATGAGTTGTGTTGGCTGAAATTGAAGAGGGAGAGATGAGAACTCATGCAAACTTACAATATATAATATTATATATACATATAGTATAAATATATCATTCGTAGTTAGATATTAGAACAGACTGAAAGGGAGGAGGGCTGAAAAGCTGCACTGCACAGGCAAAGCAGACAAATTGAAGGAGGGGAAAAGAAAAGGAAATCTCACAGAAAAAAAGGTTCAATTGAGGTAGGAAATTCAATTTAATATGATATGTTTGTTCATTGTAACATTTCATAGACTAAAAGTAAATTTATATACGGATAAGTTTATGAGATTTCTATGGAAGTGATGGTGAATTTGAATGTTTTGAAAATGAATTGTTCATTTGAGTTCTTTGATAATGTTGTACATGCTTTTGTTAAAGCTGATTTGCATATGGCATATTATTAAATATTATGCAAATATACATTTTGAACATGAATATGAAATATGAAGCATCATTATTGTGAATTTTGTAAAGCAGGCCCTTATTTAATTTCATGTAGAGGAATGAGCTATGTTTTTTCTATTTCATGAATGGTTTATGTGCGTGTGAGTAAGTGTGTTATACATATAGTATTTATTGAGATGGAAATATATAAGTGAAAGAAAATAAAATATAAATAAAGGGAAAAAAAGAAACGGAAATATATGCATCTTTGTTATTTTTTTTCATATTAAGTTGATTTTTCCAGCTAAGTCCGTTGGACTTACTCCTATATTTTTAAGGTGCATCACAGCCACAGGATGGGGAAGGGTGAGAGAAAGTTTAGTTGTGTTACTATAGACATATTGAATGAATAAGGTACTTTAGTAGTGATATTTTTGATCCAGTTTTGAAATTTTAATATACTGTTAGAATATAGTTTGCACCTTTTATGCAATAGTTTATTTTATTTCTATACTATATTAATGTGATTTCCATGAAAAATATTCTATATTGACGGCAACATAATATAATTTAGGTCACCCTGATTTGCTAGGTAATCAGTTGTTAATCTTATATTAGCAAAGATTAAGAATGTCAAGTCTGATGCTAACATGGCATGAAGGCATCCATTCAAGCATCAACATACATGTAAAGGTGTAGATTAAAAATATAAATTGTCGTAAGCCCAATTTACAAATTCATGCTCCTTCCCAAATCACCCAACAATCGGTACTCTATCAAATATGAGATACCCAAATAAAATTTCATGAATTTGGCAAAATTCACTGTTTACCATATAACCCTCTAAACTGATAAAAATTTCTACTAATCTCCATAGAATCTGCAATCAACTGGACTTCAGGAAAATATTTACACATCAGCACAACAGCTCTACCTTTTAAATTCTGAAATATTAATTACTAAAACATCAGGTTACATCTATCTAATATTTAGTTGAAAATTCATGTATTAAAAAGCAATCCCTTAATTAATAAGGTACTAACTTTCAAAAAAAAAATTCAAAAAATCCCTTAATAAGGTAGAGTCCCCAACATAAAGAATCTACAATTAAGTAAGCTCCTCCTTTCCCTTTCCATCTCAAATTAAAGTTAGTTTGGTTGTAGAAAAAAAAGAGAGTTTAAAAAACTTCTATGATTTTTTTTGAAATGCATGTATGCTGATAAATAAACTAAGTTATATTAAAATTATGTAAGAAGTGAAATAAAGTTAATTGATTTATTGAGAAATGTGGAGGGCGTGAAATGAAGTAATTGTATAATATTACAGTTTATGTAGGACAGGATACAATAAAATAAACTTTGGCTAAGATATTTTTTCCATAGTTTTTTTAGTTGTTTATCAAAAAGAGCCTTACTACACAACAACTAAAAATCCAGATATCTGAATGGCTGCAAAGTGATAAAGTCCTCTTAGGAATACGGATTTAAACTCATTTTGAACAATTGCAGACTTGACAAGAATGTGGAGAGCACTAAGTCCACACAAGATAATTTAAGCCAACCATAAGAAGACCTTCAGAAATAACTGACATGCAGACTGACAGAAAGGACAATGTATGGGCTTCGTTCACCACATGTTTCAAACAACAATTAATATGCATACTCGTAAGCAAACAATGGGGCTGGTAACGTTACCTACGTGCACAAAAAAGTCATATATTAAAAAATATAAGAAAAAATAAATTTCTTTTAACAGATTTGACTAGCAATGCCTTTCCAAACAGAGTGACGAGAAGTATCCAAACTATAGTGTATGGTCCTTCCACTGCTTCGCCATATTATATGATACCGATAGAGACACGTCTCAAAAATGAAATCACGATGTATGTGCTTGATCATGCCATTTATGATGGAATTAATATGATAGCGTCCAATAGGATTTGAACCAATACCAAAGGTTTGAAAAACCATTGTCCCATCCATTAGACAATGGATGCCCATAATTCCAACATTCTTGTTACCTTCTCAAGCATTTCATAATGAAAGAACATCACAAATCAAAATCAAAGATTGCAATTTTCAATATGCAAAATAACAGCTAAATCGTTCATAGTTCAAATTCAAAATAACAATCAATGTTCTAGTCAGCTATGTCACTAAATCCTTCAAATGCAAACGCATGGAAGACTATGATAGCCATATCAAGCTCTGTGCAACTCCCTATCAATAGATAATCATATCACACATGCCTAATTTGAAATTGTAACCATAACGGATAGGTCAATTGCAGCAATTAATCTCAAAATATGGTCAAAAAAGCTAAACAGGTCGGGGAACAAACAAACGGGTAGCGAACATGAAAGATAAGTAGGTATTATGCATCTGAAGATAAGCACAACGATCATTATCATTAAAACAGAAAGATCCACTCAAGCACAAACCCAGATCTAAGCAAGGTACAAACTAATCCGGACAAGAACTGTGCGATCGAATCGAAGCAACAGAAAGATTAATCCGCCAAATCATGCGAGGATTCTATGGCGAGATCAGAAATTCGACTGCAGATGAAGCTCGAAACAGGCCAAAAAAAAAGGCATGGAAAGCAAGGATCTCCTACCCCCGCCGAGAGAGAAAGCACACCCAAACAGAATGAAGTCGGCTAGGGTTTCCGCGATGAGGCATGTGGATCCTCGTTGAGCACCATATTTATAGGAAGTCAAACAGCGCCTCGGCTCCTCCTCCGCTGTCCGATTCCATCGTGAGTTGCCGCCCTTACATTATTATCTTATTATTATTATTATTATTATTATTATTATTATTATTATTA
>JAEMOT010000124.1:192613-209986 GCA_019297695.1 Apostasia ramifera | reverse complement strand
ATTAAAAATAATAATAATAATAAATTAATTATAATATATTAAAAATTACTTAAAATATAATATAAAATAAATGTTTTAAAAGTTTTTTGTTAAATTTATTTATTAAATTAATATTTTTAAAATTTAACATTATATATTTAGCTATTAAAAATATGCTTAATTATTTCTAATTATTATTATAATAGCATCTTTTTTATCTCTATAACTTCACCTAAAATAGTAATTTTTTATGTTTAATGAAATATTTTAATTTTTTTAAATATTAATTTAATGATCAAATTTAATTAAATTATTAAAATAAACTTGTATAAAAAAACATTTTAAGCAGAAGAAATCCAAGTAACATGTTTTCAATTATATAAATTTATGTGAAATCAGACATCTACTTTAACATTACCCTTTATTATTATATTATTATTATATAATGTAAAATAAAATTACTTTTATATTAATATTTATGATGCATTTAAAATATTTTGGTAAATAAGAACAATAAAATGTTTCCTACTTAGTCGGAGCTAGGGAGGGCAAAAGGTGAGGTGATAGTAGCTTTATATAAATAAAAATAAAAATAATTTAATATTTTGGAGAGCAAGACATTTGACATAGGTGAATTTAATTTAATTTACATATAAATTAAATTTATTGAGAATAAAATATTTATTTTATTTGATGATGTATACTTTATATTACTTATATTTCATTATTCCGTAATAGTACATAAAATATATCCTCTATGTATTGATTATTTTTATATGCTATTTTATTTATATTATATGTCATATAAATTGAAATTTGTGTTAGATATATTTCATATTGTCTGTTTATCTATTATTGTTGATTGACACGTTAGCATATACTTATGTGATTATTAATTATATGACTTGTTAATGATAATATAATTAATACAAGAAAATGCATGAAAGTAATGAGACTTTAGAGAAAATAAATTATGAGTCGAGTATCCTTGGAAAATATTCGTATGAAACTCAAGTTAATAATATTGTGATTGTAATTGGGTTATCACCATTGCACTAGGGTGATAGTAGACCTCAGAGATTTTTATCATTATACTCAGGTGGAGATAAGCTCCTAAATCATGAATTCTGACTTATGAGTTTTCACCGTTATACTAGGATGAAGATAAACCCTGAAGGTTTTCACCATTGCACTTGGATGAAGATAGAGTACCACTAAGTTATGGATTCTAATTACTATATTTATAATGAAAAATTGGGTTGTCGCCGTTGCACTAGAGCGATGATAGACTTCCTAAGCTCTGTTTGTTTGATTCTACGCATATTACTAAAATAATAACTAACTTTATATCACATCCCTCATATATCCTAACATAATAACTAATTTTATTTTATATCATTCACAACTTTTAATAAAATAATATCTCTATCTAAATTTAATTTTAATCTTGTTAAATTAAACCTTACAAACAAACAAGCCCTAGAGTTTTCATCACAGCACTAGAGTAATGATAAACACCTGAAAATGAGGATAAAAGAAGTAAATTTCTAAATGATAACTCAATAACTTAGAAAATAAGAAAAAATATTAAATAAAATTAAAGTTGGATATATTATGTTTTTGTATTATGTATTGTCACGTGAAACTAACCTTATTTTTTATGACATCAATAATTTCTTGTGATAACTAACTTGATGGAAAAAAAAAAAAATCTTGTGACAAATAGGTAAAGTTAGTTAACCTGACAATCGGTTTTCATTGACTCGACTTTAATTATTTATGTTAATGGGTTACTGGTTCTTGGGATGTTAAAGTTACTAAATACAAATTTAGCTTTCTGCTATATAAAAAGTAATTTCTCGCATCACACATTCATCGCATGCGGTGCACCTTTTTCTACTATAAAATTACTTTTTTTAGTCAAACTAGAGAGTGAAAGAAACTCACTTGAATTGCATCTTGATTCAAGATCGATGACTCAAACGAATTCATGTCAAATTTTGAGTCACAACTTAAAGCACCAAATGCATTTTAAGTTTGAGTTATGATACGTTTACTTAATATAATTTATAACTTGCTAAATCTATTTGGAGTTCTTTTGAACTCGAGAAATTTAAATTTGAGCTAATTCGAGTAAAGTTCAGCTAAACTAATTTCGGATTTTACATTCTAATTGGCACTGCTGAGAGCAGACTCAAAACTCCATTCAATGACAAGCCAAATGTAACACAAAAACTGGAAAAAGTTAATCAGAACAGGACTAGAAGCTTGAATTAAGCCATTCTTTTATTTGATCAAAGTTACAAAAAAAAAAAATATCAAAAAAAACAAAAAATAATTATCAAAAAAAACAAAAAAACAGTTGCAAAAATTTATTTTTACAACCAGAATATACCTTTAAAAAAATAAAATGTATTTAAAATTCTATACAAAATGTCAAAATGCAAGATTAAACAATGCATTCAATGATGCATCTCTGTGACCAGTCCAGCCTTATTTTTATATTTTATGTAAATAAAATATATATATATATATATATATATTTTAAATTGTTAAATTAAGTAAATTAATTCAGCAGGTAGAAAAAAATATAGATGACCTCTTCCATTATTTCTATATCAAAAAGAAATATTTTATAATTTTTTTAATTATAATTGTTCGACAATATTTCTCACTCAATTTTATTGTATTGGTAATTATTTTCAGAGTTTTTTTTGCTATATATAATGTTGCTTATCTTTATTTTTTTCTCAAATTAATAAATTAGTTTGCTTAATTTAGAAATTTAAAAAAATTATATATATTTAAAAATAAATAAGAAAAATTTAAATGCTACTTACTCTTATATATATATATATATATATATATATATATATATATATTTAATAGTAAAAGAAGTTATCTTATGGTCACTCTTTATTTTTGTCGCATTATACGAAGGTAAAATTGGGAAGTATGCATTAAAAAATAAAATAAAATTGGAAAGTAATTTTAAGAATTAAACAATATCATGTCATTTTGAAAAAGAAATAATTATCTAATTCAGCAAATTATGTTCGAAATTTAGAATCAGATCAGTTATATTTTGTTCCACAATTTTATAAATTAAAATCAAATTAAAAAAAAAATTAGTTCAATTCTAATTATATAGAAAAAAAATTAAATCTTTTAAATTATGACTATCATTAAAATACAGATTTAATAAAATTTAATTAAAATATTTATTATACATATTTGTTTCTAAAATATTTCGTTTAATAATAGTAGAAATATTATAGATTAATAAATTTTAAAAAAATATTTTTATTTAATAAAACTTATGAAATTTAATTAAAGTATTTAAATATAATATAAATCATACGAATAAGACAGCAGTATTGGTGAAAGAAAGTAAAATTTTTAATCTAACATTAAACAGATCTAAATAAATAAAAATAATAATTTAGTCTTAATTTGAATGAAATAAAAGGTAAATATATAAAATAAATTTTAGTTGAGAAGAAACATGAAAAAAAAATGAAGAATAAATAATAATAATAATAATAATAATAATAATAAAGATAAATAATAGACTTAAACTATATGCTCGCTCATGTGATCATGCCTCAAATAAAAAGAATGGTGAGTTCGGTTCCTCTCTTTTTTGTCACGCGGTAAGTTTGATTCCGTCCAAAAGTATAGGAGTTTTCAAAAATATTCTCCCGAAAAATCTCCTATGCTTGTCCAATTTATCCTCTAAATACTAGAGTTAATCTAAGCCCTAGATTTAGTCGAAGGAGTTGACATGGACGGTTAGATCACCTAATTTGGAGGAGGAAGGTAATTAGGCGCTTCTTTGATTGATGCACACTGCTTGGCACGAAGATCGCCATTAGATGAAAAAATTATTGGGTTCGATCAGCTGATCTGTTCAGCCGACTAATGGATGCACACCACTTCAGCAAAGAGTGGGCCCCATCGTTGATGTGGCACCGCTATTGATCAGCTGACCGAATTTAATAATCTTCTCTTTCTTCAATTCTTTTTTAGTAAATTACTACTAGATATTTATAATTTATTTATAATTATATTTTGATTTATATTTTAAAAAATGTATTTAATTTTTTAGTAGTTTTTAATTTTGTTTACTTAAGTTTATAAATTTTGAAATAAAAATTGAAAAGTAAAGTAATATAATGATCTATTATATTTTTATATTTTAATTTAGAGATGTAAATAAAAAAAATTAAAAATTTAAATTAAAATATAATTAAACCCTAGAAATCCATTAATAACTTCTTGTTCTTTTTGGTTGCAATTTTTCATATCAAAACAGGGGAGCTGGGCCACGCAAGTCTATTACAAACAACAGAATTAAAAGACAGTCTTGCCCCGAGTGTTTTCAATTAATCCAGCTTTGTCCTATTTCACTGTTAAAGACATAAATGCCCTCAAACAATTCTCTAATTTATCTGCCAGGAGGCCTTCTTTGAGCCTTCAACCTTCACCGCTAAAGAGACATTTACATGATGGACACAAAATTTAAATTAATTTACAAATTTTATCATAAATCTTAAAATATTACAAATATCACATCTAAAACAGTTATTTTTTTTATTTTTCACATTTTTCAGTAAATTCTATCAGAAGATTTAATCATAGTTAAATCTCGATAATATCTCAGTCATTGATCGCATCATTTAACCATCGACGTTCATGTTAGGGCATCGCGGAGCTGCATTGGTTCCGGCGGTAGTATATTCTCGTGAGGCGATAGCGTATTCACGCGAGCATCACTCTGCTATTTACATATTCTTCTTACACGGGCATCGCGAGTGAGCATCGGACCTTTCTACAGCTTCAGAGTTCTGTCGTCGCCGGCCTCAAAAAGGTCCGATGCCCGCTCGGGATGTAAGAAGAAGATTTAAATAACTGAGTGATGCTCGCGTGAATATGCTGTCGCCTCGCGAGAATACACTGCTGCCTCGCATGAATACGTTGCCGCCGGAACCAATGCAGCTCCGTGATGCTCTAACATGAAGGTCGATGATTAAATGATGCGATCAATGACTGAGATTTTGTTAAGATTTAACTATAGTTAAATCTTCTAATAAAATTTATTGCAGGATGTGAAAAATAAAAAAATAACTATTTTAGATGTAATAACTGTAATATTTTGAGATTTATAATAAAATCTATAAATTAGCTCAATTTATGTGTCTACTATGTAAATGTCCCAAAAATAGAAGAGGAATTGTAATCCAGTCCTCTGAATTGTAATGACCATCAAAATGAGTCCAAAAACTTTCATTCCAGCTCCTTTAGCATAAATGTTAAGTCCAAAAAAGTTCCAAATAAATCCAAATTTTATAAAACTACCCACCATAGTAAAATGATATAAAAAATGATGCAGAATGACCCAAGATTATTTTTCTTGTACATATGAAAAATACCCACCATAGAATCTCACCTAATTAAAAATACATATTTATATATTAAAATTATATTTAAGTATTTTTATTTATTACTATAATAACTTCAAATTTTTTTTCTTTTCAATATCTTAGTCTAGCAAAGAAGAAATTTGCTTAGAAATCAGAAGATATCAGATTTGAATCATGATAGTATCATAATTTTTAAGCGAAGTAGAAAAAATTAAAATGTAAAAATGTGAAATAAAAAAATACAATAGTAATTTTTATATTTAAATATTATTTTGATTTTTTTTTATAATAACAACTTAATAAAATTTATAAAGCATGACTTATATTAAAATTTTTTTAAACAAATGGACCTAATTTTATTTTTTTATTTTATTAACCTGGAAAAATAAAAAAATCTAGAGCCTGAATGAAATTACCCCAGTTATATAATATACTAAGATATTAACAAATTTAATATTTTATATTTATATTCAAATTTATTTATTTTAGATAGAAACAAGTTTTTTTTTCCAAATAATTTCTAGCATCATTTAATAAACAATTGACGAATATTAAATTATGATATATTGCCGATATGTCACGAGATTTCATTGGAAATTTCAGGAGGGCAAATTGGTCAACTAGAAAACAAACTTTTTTAAAAGATTAAATAAATAATTATTGCTTTTTGGATATATTATATTATTATAAATCACATAAACTTAGTTTTGGCTTTAAAAAGTCAAATGCATCATTTCATCGAAAAAATAAGTCATGTTAAAAGAAAAAAACTGTTTAAAATTATAATAAACAGGTTGGTGGGTCGAGTTAAGTAACTGTTTATTAAATGGGTCGAGTATGAGTCTTAATGCTTGTCCAGTTTAATAAATGAGTCAAATTTGGGTCAAATTTAAAAAGGTCAGATCAACAAACGGGTTAACCTAAATAGAATCGTCAACCCGAAATGCCACCCCTACTCGAAAGGAGATACATAACATTGAGACGAGTTAGACTGAATTTTCAAAATATAGTCAGCTGAATAAGAGTTCTTGAACAACCCAGATGACCTGCTCTGAGTGAGGTCCCCTAGTTGAATAACACTGAGTTAGCCGAATGGATGAGTTGAACCACCGTCCTGCCATTAAACCAGCTGTCACGTCATATCCACCCTATGACGTGACTGCCCTCTATAAAGATAAGAAGGAGGTGTTTGCTATTAATGCCTGAACTGCTAAGCGGCGTGAGCAAGTCCGACCACCAACACGCCGCCTTATTGTCCTCTCATTAATAAAGCTCATTTGAGCTACCTAATCTCATCAACCTCATTCTCACTATATATGACCTCATTTATGGCAAAAAGGGGTCCATAAAAAGAGGATTTTGCGAAAACTAATTAATACTATTCAAGGGATTTACCTCAGAGAAAAGCGTCTTTTTCTCTTTAATTTTATAGCTAAACTAATCTTTGCTTAATTCCTTGTTTGGATTTTTTTCACTTAAATAAGTCAAATGGTATGAGAGGGATTATGCAAATCCCACTCATTTATGGCAAAGAAAAAAATCACTCATTTATGGCAAGAGAGAAGAGCCAGGGGAGGGGGGTTTCCACAAAAAGAGGATTCTGCAGAAACTAGCTGAACATTATTTACCTCATGTTCAATTACAGCCTCCACCTTGTTCAACCAACTCTTTTCATATAGTCTCTTCAGCCGTCTGTAGCCTGCCTTCATCTATCCCTCTCCTTTAAATATGTTTGTTTTTTATTTTGTAAATATATATATATATGTTAAATAAAAACCGGCACAAATTGAAGAATAAATATAAAAAAAATGCAAAATAACAAGAAAATTACTTGAAATGATTTTTTTTTTTTAGGGGATAGAATGATTAAATTTTGAGATTTATATATTCAATGTGTTCTCAGCTATAAATGTAATTTTCCCTTTTTATATGATTTGGCGAAGTAAAGGAGTCCCAAAGTTGCAGCTCTTTCACTTTAGGGAGAAGAAGAGCTGCAGGGGGACGGAAAGATCATCTATTTCGGCAGTGGACCGAGGAGAGATCCTGCTGTGCGCTTTCTCCCTCTGAGATCTACCCCATATTGCCGCTCACTCTGGAGAGGACCGAAAGAGTAAGTGGTCGATAGCCAAAGCTGTTGCTTTTCTGTCTGCTCCGATCTGTCTCAACCAGTTCTCTTCTATCCGCTTTTCCTTTTCGCAAGGAAGAGAAACGGGTCTCCTCAGATCTGCAGATCCCATCAAGAGAGCCACTCAAGGTATCGCCTTTTGAAGCTTGCAATAGTTTGAATTTCTGAGCCGCTTGTTCCACTCCCATTCTCTCTCTTCCATCTTTGCATCGGATTCGGCCGCTTCTTTATTTGTCCTTTGCTTCGTGGATGAATTCCCTTTCACTGACGAAACAGTAAACGGGATTTGCGGAGCGATCAGTTGATCGGCCCTGCTATCCGTGAAATACGCAATTTACGGCGCTTCGGGAGTCGAGGGTTTTATGGTTTTGGGTTATTTGACTCTTCTGCTTATTGATCGATTAATTTTGTTCTTTGTCTGATGTGGGTTTGTGGATTTGTGATACAAGAGTGACTTTTAGTCTGATGAGATAAAGAGGAAGAGGAGAAAGAAATGGGAAAGAAAGGGAAGAGCTGGTTCCGCGTTGTCAAGAAGTTCTGCAGCTCTGAAGCCAAGGAAAGGAAAGGCGAGGTTTGATTTCCTCCTCTTGAATCTGTAGGGATTATTTTCTTTGTGATCTAATTGGAGCATTGTTGTGCTTTTTGTTTGTCAGAAATCAAAGATACGTGATTCTGGAAGGCAAAAGCTTTCTGATCCATCCTCTTCGCAACCGCCACGAATTATTGCTCCTGATGTCGTTTCTTCTGCTACCTCTCCCGGGCCTCCTGTGCCTCACCCAGAATTGGGAAAAATGGCAGAAACAGAGCTCGAGCAGAGCAAGAATGGCTACTCCTTTGAGATTGTCAATGAGAACCCAGCTGATGTTGCGGCCGCTGCAGCTGAATCCTCCGACAAGGATGTTTCCCGCCACACTGCATTAACAAAATTTTCTGGAGAGTCGAGAGATGAATTTGCAGCAATCAGGATCCAGACCGCTTTTCGTGGGTACCTGGTATAGTAAATTTAAATTCTCAGTTCCTCTTTCAAGTAAAATGCTTTTGTTAGATGAATATTAACCAAATTCTTCTTCTTTTTTGAAAATTCTGATCTGTGGATGAGGATGAGAAGTGTATGGAATTTTTTTGATTCAGGGTTGGCCCTTTTTCTTCTAATCGAGTGATGTTCAACACTAATTTTTAAAATTAATGTACAATGGTTCTTGAATGTCTGGTTCTACTGTTTTGATTATGAAGTGGAGATCTTTCGTGTCGTAGTTGAGCATGAATAAGCTATAAAGAACATATTTGAAAACATGGAATCTAACCATTGCAGATTATTTTTAGCACCTAATAAGTTTGTTTTCAAAACTAAGTGGATGTGCATGCTCGTGCTTCACCTTTTTGTATGGGAGAACTTAGAACTTCTTAATTTTTGCAAGGATATAATGCTACCGAAGGTGCTGACTTTGAAGTTTTGTTTCTAGTTATCTATTTATCAATGCAACATCTATTAGTATTCTTTTCCTTATTATTTAGTCCTAAGTACTGCATTTTATAATTCTACTTTTCCTTTAGCTCTACTGTCTTGATGGTGCAATTTGAGTTTATTATTGGAAACATGATCAAAATCATGGAATAGTGCAAGTTGCAGCAATGGAGAACGAGGTAGGGAAGGTTGTTTATAGTGGTTTCTCTATTTTTTCTCTTTTAGAGGTCCCGGTATGTGAATACGAGAAGATCCGAATCAAAATAGTGAAAATTGGATTGGGATATGGTCATCAAACATGATTTAGATCACTTGTGCTTCCAAAAATCTCTCTAAGGTTGAATAAAGAAGAAAAATACGTGTTGCTGATCCGTACTATTTTAGGATTCGAGGGCTGTTGTTTCTGTAGTTGTTACTTTATGATAACATGAGCAAGTCATCTATGCGTATGTTAGTAATTTCCATCTTTAAACAATCTTATTTCATTAGTTTTCTTGGTATGTATTTCTTGATTTATGTGTACTATTCATACCACTGGCATTCTGATTTGTTGTATAAATATTGTAGGCGAGGCGGGCTTTGCGGGGCTTGAGAGGGCTGGTCAGGCTGAAGTCGCTTATTCAAGGAAATGCCGTCAGGCGTCAAACGACAACCACATTGCGTTGCATGCAAACTCTAGCAAGAGTTCAATCACAGATCCGTTCTAGGAGGATTCGGATGTTAGAAGAGAACCAGTCTCTTCAGCGCCAGATTCTGCTTAATCGTGAAAGAGAACTTGAAAGCACACGGGTATCCATTTTTATAGCTCTGTGCATCCCTCCCAATCATATTATATATAAGGTTAAACTTTCATCTTCGTTGCGTGTTTGTGTGTTTGAGTGGATGATAGACTCAGGATAGTGAAGTGTTCTTGCTTCGGGTTATGATAAATCCAAATCGCTTTTTGCACTTTAGTTCAGCATGAAAATAGAGTTCTTTCATCGTCCCAATCGTATCAAATATTTAGAGATGACAGTATATCTGTGATTAAGATGCTACATACACAGCAACATTATGAATCAGTTCTTTACACTTATTTGACGAGTCCATCTCGGCATCCGCATCTCTTCTACACTAAACTTGTAAATATTTTGGTGCATAGCTTTCCAACGCTCGCTCTCATTCAACGTAGATGGTTGAATAACTGGCTTATACATCTGAGGTTCTAGCTGTTTTTAAACTTGTAAATATCCGAAGTGAAAAAGCACGCGTTTCTTTGTTCTGCAAAGCATCCAAGGTTAATGCCTATTGTTTTTTGCGTAAAGAGATTTGGCTTCCCAATTGCTTATAAAACCAATGGAATTTCTGGATTCCTTCATTTCCACTGTCCCCTCTTTGATAGCAGATGAGTGAAGTATGGGATGACAGCATACAATCAAAAGAACAAATTGAAGCAGGTCTGCTAAGCAAGCAAGAGGCGACAATTAGAAGAGAAAGAGCACTGGCTTATGCTTTCTCTCATCAGGTTCTCTACTTTGTCATGCATTTTACAACTTCTCTTCAGCATGAGAGTCTCCCACTACTTAACCCATATTTTCACCTGTTCAATATTGCCCATCACATCACCAGTGGAAGAACTCTTCAAGATCCGCAAACTCGACTTTCATGGACCCAACCAATCCACACTGGGGCTGGAGCTGGCTCGAACGGTGGATGGCTGCGAAGCAATGGGAGAGCAAGAGCAATGCAACAGACAAGGAGCTCAGCGGTGACCTCGCTTCTGTGAAGAGTAGCAGTAATGGAGGAGAGATCATCAAAGCCTATGCTCGCCGGGACACCAGCCTCAATGGAACAGCTGCGGCAACCCCTAAGAGATCATCCCGCCCTCCCAGCCGACAGTCTCCAGTGACCCCTCGCGTAAAGGCTGGCCTATCTGGTGCCACCAAGATCAAATCTGTGAGCCCGAGCAGCCAATTGGCGCCATCCGATGACGACAGCAGAAGCATGATTAGTCTCCAATCAGAGAAGCCGAGGCGGCACAGCATGGCTGGTTCATCAGTAGGAGATGATGAGAGCTTAGCTAGCTCACCAGCCATTCCCAGTTACATGGCACCAACAGAGTCTGCAAGAGCAAAGAACAGGCTGCAGAGCCCACTGGGAGATGGCAAGAATGAGAGTCCTGAAAAGGGCTCTGCTGGCTCAGTGAAGAAGAGGCTATCTTTTCCGGCATCACCAGTGGCTCCGAGGCGGCACTCCGGCCCGCCGAGGGTGGATGCCTCTGTTGCTGTGTAGGATACAACTCAAGAACAGAATCTGAGGTAGCAACTTTTTTTTTTTTCCTGGTTGGAGATTCTGATGGTGCACAAATTTAAGTTTCAATAATTTGATTTATTTGATTATCAACTCTATGACTACAAATTTGTTTACATGAAGAATGAGAGTGGTGTGTGGTATTTGTGAATTTCTAAACTTCTTCATTATTTGTTGCCCATGGATTTAAGGAAGATCAGAAACTTTTTAAGGCTTATTGAATATTTGGTACAAGTTCTCATATTTGGAATGAAGAGTGTGACTATTTTCGGCGGATAAATCGAACCGTCTCATCGCATAGTCGGATCATTCTATTAGTTAAAATAGGAAACCATCGAAATTTCAATCTAGTTGACCGCTTCGAACCACCTCATCTTATGATTGATCATCTTATTCTTCTTTTAGACTGATGCAACCAATTGATGTCGGATCATGAACTAATCGTGCCATCTGGTCCTAAGTCGGACTTATTCATTTAGTACAAAAAATTAATTAAAATTAAGTTTGGTTTAATATTATTTTGATGTCATATTATATTATTTAAAAAAATAATTAAATTATTATTCAAATAATGATATTTAAATAATATGATATAATATAATAATTAAAACAATATCGAATCAAATGCTTTGATAAATTTGTTTTTTAGTTGATTCTCATTGTCACTGTCAATTCTCATCAAGGACATTAAATTGCATTTGGGTCTCTAAGATTGGAAGATTGTTGCAAATTGATCTCAAAAAATTTTGATTCGGTGTTTGAGATTGTAAAAGTGTTGTCATTTGGTCTTAATTAAAATATAATTATTAATTTTTATTATTATGCAATAAGATTATTTTTAATTGTTATTTTTTATTTTTTAAAATATTATTTTGGTATCTTAATATTTATATTTTTGTTTTACAATTTTAGAGCAAAACAAATGAGAAAAATTAATTTTTTTACTTTTTATTAAATTTTTAAAGAATAACGAGAATAAATGTAATAATTTTTTAAAATATATAAACAGTTTAAAAATAATTAAATAATAATTAAATGTCATATTTATACCAGAAAAAATGTTAGTCAAAAAAGTGAGATTTCAAAAGATAAACTAAAAATGCTATCTTTTTAAAACTTTAAGGACTAAAATTAAAAGTTCTCAAAAATTATAATTAATTTGCAACACTCTTGCAACCTAAGGGCCCAGATGCAATTTTCCCTAACTTACATTAAATGCAGGACGCTGCATGTCATTCAAGGTAATGGGCTTTTCCTTGGCCCATTAAATGAAGCCCATGAAGAACTCATGAACTCATTTAAGTAAGCCCTAAAACCAACAAGTGATTTTTTTCGATAAATAAGTGAATTTTTTTTACGACACAACTAAATAGGTGTGGCAAACTTTTACGTAACCCGTAAACTCACTCTCTGAACTCAACCCAACCTAACAGGGTATAGGTTGAGCTTATATGTGTATGGGTCATAAACTGGTTGACCAAAATTTAACCAGTCTAAGAGGACTCGGGTATAGGTTGGCATGTTAAGTCGATTATCACTTACACATTTATTCAAATTAATATATTTTTTATGTTTAGTATTATTTTTAATATTAATTATTAGGTATGTGTTATATAATTTAATTGTATTTTTCATGTTCTTAATTTAGCTTATAATTTAACTGTTATGTTGATTTAAAGTAAAAGATATTGATTATAATTAATGAATATTGTTTTTTTGAGAAAAATGAGTTACGATAGTTTTGACCGAGTTTCAATCCTGGTAGTTTCAATCGAAACTACCAAAACTACTAGTTTCGATTGAAATCGAAACTCAGTAGCTTTTTGGAATACAAAACTACCGAGTTTTAACAGTTTAGATCGAATTTTAAAACATTAGTTATAACTTAGGTTTTTAAAGATTTTACACATTGCTCTTTTATGTAGTTTTTGATTTTGGTTATTTTTTGTGGTGTTTTGGTATAAATTTTTGATAGTTATGATGATAATTCTCTCATTTATTGCATCATTAATTACTATTAGCATGTTTTTTTCCTCTCATTTATTGCCTCAATTCTACTTAGAAATTGAACACATACCTTTTCTATAGAGTTAATGTTAGCTCATAACACAAAATTTATCTAGAATTAAATCCTTTTAATTTTTAAATTAATCAAATTAATCATATAATTTAAAATAATTTACAAATAAGTTCATTAATATTAATAAAGGACTGAAGGAATAATATTTTTTTAAATTATTAAACTAATTTGATTAATTTAAAAACTCAAATTTTATCTAATAATTAAAAAAAATATTTTAAGTATTTTTTTAATATTAAAGAACTTATTTGTATTTTATGTTAAATTAGAGGATTGATTTAGTTAATTTTGAAAACTAAAAGAACACAGATATACATAAGCTCAAATTTGAGTAACTTAATCGATGTAAGAAATGTCGTGTTATTATTACATATATTAAATTGATTTCATATCGAAAGAGTTATCTTTGAGCTAAAAAAAAAAAAAATCAAATATTTGGAATAAAATTTTCACCCCTAATTTAGGTAGGTAGTAGGTAGAAGGTAGAAATTTCTTCATAATTTGAAATCAAATTGGAAGTGTTGAGCTGTAAAGTTTAGGATTCATCCATGGCCGGCGCGGGTGACACCGCCGGCGCACTGGTCGGCTGGCCGGGGCTGCCGGGCGCGGGAGACGATCGGGCAGCCGGAGACGACGGCGGCAGGTGGCGCGACGCAGTTGTAGGAGAGGCAGAGGGAGGCGGAGGAGGGAACTTCCGGGGGGTCCGCTGGAGGCGGCAGCGAGAAGGACGAGAGGAAATTTCTCTGAGCGTAGAGGGTGATCATGCTGCCGTTGTAAATGCCGCTGATGAAGTCCGCCGGCAAGGACCCCCTCAGCTGATTGTCGTTCAGGTAGAGGTTCTTGGCGCCGGCGAGCCAGGCCGGCGCGCCTCCGGTCAGCATGTTGTGGCTTAGGTCCACCACTGCCCACGGCGGGGAGGACGACGGCGGCCGATGGAGCGGCAGCGGCCCGGAGAGGTTATTTCGCTGGAGGAAGATTGAGGAGAGCTGCGGAAAGGCAAAGATCGCCGGTGGCAGAGCGCCGTCGAAGGAATTGCCGGAGAGGTCGAGGAACTGGAGGCTGGGGATGTTGGCCCCGGCGAAGGCGGGGGAGAGATGGCCGGACATGGAGTTAAGGGAGACAGAGAGGTAGCGGATGGAGGGGGGAAGGGGCGGGAGGCTTCCGGTGAAGGAGTTGTCACGGAGGTCGAGGTGGAGGAGCGCCACCGAGGAAGAGAGCTCCGGGGGCAGGTCGCCGCAGAGGCCGCCGTTGGAGGCGAGGATGAGGACCTTGAGGCTGGGATTGGAGGCGAGAATGGCAGCGGGGAGGGGGCCCTGGAGCTGGTTCTGGCTGAGGTCGAGGGTGTGGAGGAAGGGTAGGCCGGAGAGGGACGGAGGGATGGGGCCGAGGATGCGGTTGCCGGAGATGGAGAGGAGGCGGAGGCGGGGGAAGGTTGAGCCGAGTTCCAGCGGGATGGGCCCCGAGACGCGGCCGGGGAAGACGACGAGCTCCGTTAGAGCGGTGAGGTTGGCGATGGAGGGGGGCAGGGAGCCGCCGAGGCCAGGGGAGTCGGAGAGCCCTGTTCCGAGAGTGAGGGCAGAGACGCGGAGGAACAGGGGATGGGCTTCGTCGTCCAGGGAACAGAAGACGCCGGCGAATGTGGCGCAGGGGTCGGCGGCGTCGCCGGAGGAGAAAACCCAGCTGGAGAAGAAGGTGGAGCCGGGTAGGTCGTGGAGGCTCTGCCGGATGTCGAGGAGTGCCTGCCGGTCGCCGGGGCTTAGCGTTGGAATGTGGGTGGAAGAAGAGGCATGGAGGGGGAAAGCGAGGAGGAGGAGGAGGAGGAGGAGGAGGAGCAGGAGGGGAACCATGGCCGGAGAAGCTAACTGCTAGAGCCAAGAAGACAATTGGTCGCCGTTCGATTATCTTCAAAAAAAGTGATGTTAATGAGTCCCACAAATGTCCTTCAAAATCTACAGTGCAAGTTTTTTTAACAATAAATTCGTCGCATTTTGGACCGATTCGATTTGAGATTCGACCCAAAAACATAATTAATTCGTAATTAGATATATTTTTACTTAACGTTTACCATATTTGAAATTCAACCAGATCAGTTTTTTCCGAGTTGGATCACAGATCGAGCATGATTCGTATCCCACCCAAATGAATCATCAGTAAATTTATTCACATCCGTGTGTGCTTCATTAAATATTTTCTTTAAAATAAAGTGAGATTTATATTTCCATAGACCATTCAGTAAATTATTTTAATTACTACATTACATTACTCTTATTAAGACACTTCATTTTTATAGCAGATGCTAATTACTACATCTTTCATTAGCCCAACGTTGACATACATTTTGAAAAATAAATAAAAGAATATTAATTATTAAAATAATATTAATCTTGTAACTAATATATTAATTATTTATTTTAAAATAAATTGAAATTGCTTATATGAAATTTTTTTGCACTTGTATACCAACCTAGGATCTAACTCAAGTCGGATCCTGGTCAAGGCTAATCCAATCCGAGATATGATCCGATTAAAATTTAAATGAATTCACGACATATAAAAAAACATGTTATTAAATTACTCTCATCATTGCCTTTTTACCGACTTAATTCACTATAATTGGACGTCTCTCCTAGCTTGAGACGTAAATTTATTGATTGGAATTCTTCACTGACAATCTAAAAATAATAGTTGGCTCTACTTTTTCTTACACTACAACACACATATTTTTTATACTCTCTTTATACTATAATGGATTTAAATTTGTCATGATCAGCATCGTAGTTTTTTTTACTTCACAAATTATTCACGTAAAAAATTTCTGATGCTTGTTTTCTCATTCTTTTATTTAATTTTTTTACTTCAACTTTTTCTTTATTTCAAGTAATTCGACATTAAAACATGTACGAGTTCCCATCAAAACTCCTAAAATAGTTTTTTTTAAATGAATGCTAACTAAAATCGATCTGAAACTACCGTGACGAATCTTTTACGAGCAACTTGAAACCATGCTTATTTCTATCAAAAAAAAAAATCAAATTTTTAAGGGAATGAGCATTTTTTTTTTTAATAGCATGGGGATTTGTGCTTGGTTTCATGCTTTGAGGGGTAGGAAAAGGCCAAGGAGCCAGAGGGGCAGGCCTCCAACCTTAATTATCTTATTTATGTTCATGAATCATAAATGAATTTACTAATATTTTTGCTTGAGAATGATCAAATTTAAAAATCCTTCATCCCCTCATTTGATGTTGATTGTATGTCACATGGAACAAAATAATGGAATTTACATATGTTATCGTAAAATAAAACTTTTTTATCAACAGTAAATAATGCTTCTTATTTTAAATATAAATTTACAAATAACATCTTTCGAATTAATTTTAATTTATTATTTGTTATTTTAACCTAGTTAGGGTTAACACTTTTAATTAAGATTACGTCTAGTCTTTTATTTAAAGGATAAATATAATCTAGGCTTTAAATGAACTCCACCGTCTATATTTTTTATCTCTATTTTTTCTAAAAAAATTTTATTTCAATTTTTTGTACATTTTTAAGATCTTTATTTTTTTCATAAATCTATTACTATAAATATTTTTGAAATGAGCTAGATGTAATTTTAGTTATATGTGCTAATCTATTGAGTTAAAAAAAAAATAGTAAACAAAAATTGATATGTGGGCGCTTCATGTAAATTCACATTCAAAATAAAGGTACTTCTCTAAATATTTTATGTAAATAACAATGCTTGTAAATATTAATTCACATTTTAACATTGAAATAAAAGATTTACATAATTTTCACATACACATAAAAATTAAGTAGCATTGAGGAGAAAAGGTAATTTACATATATATCACTCAAAATTTTGAATAACACATCTTCTTTTAAATATATATTTAAAATTTTGAATAATATACGTATATTCTTAAGAAAAAAAAGTTCAATGCTATATAAATAATAAACATGCATTCGAAATATAAACATGTACATAAAATATCACAAATTAATGATAGAC
>JAEMOT010000124.1:163287-190406 GCA_019297695.1 Apostasia ramifera | reverse complement strand
TATATATATATATAAAGAAATAAAGAGAGAGAGAGAGAGAGAGAGAACGTGATGTTCATGCGTTCTTCGCATAGTACAGAGCATGACAAAAGACTTTGATTGAGCGTTTTTTGTATTGATGCAGTGGAGTACTCTGTCAGCAATCTGTGATCACCACGTGAATAGAAGGGGGCATGGAGTTTTGCATGATTCACTGAGTCTGGACCCTAATAGGGCTTTTAATCTGACTCTTTGAAATAATACATTTAAAAATTTTAATTGTATTTTCAGATATTTATTATCAAATTAAAAAAATTATATTCTTAGAAACAGTCAATTAAAGCTCGAGCTAATTCGTAGTTGAAATAAACCAACTTAAACTTGAATTAAATTGAGACCCGAGCTTGACCGACCTGCTCGGCCTAACTACGGCTCGACAAATCACCGTAAGAAGGCAACTTTTATGCGTTGCATTTAACTCCGACAAGCAAATTTCGAACTTCATGTATTATTGCCAGCCATAGAGAGATTCCTAAGGGAATCTGAAATAGAAAAAATAAAACCTATCATCAGCTAGACTTACTTACATGTATGTACAACAACTTCAGGAGAAATATCGACGAGTTAAAGAGCAAAGCCGGATTCTAGCTTCCCTTATGTACATACAGAATTTTGTGCAGAGCTGCTATGCTATCGACAAAAAAACATATTTACATTTTGAGAGACGGATCGTGGCGGGGCGGTGAGAGGAGAAAATAGCTCGGAACGTGGTATCAAGAACCAGTAATCCTCTTTTCCAGCAGCTGGTTGCTGCTGGCTGAAAACTCAGTCCTATCCATTGCCTTCCTGGCGAGCTCATATCCGGCAAAGTTCATGGCACCCAAAGGAGCTATCCAGAAGAACCTCGGCACAGCTCCCTTAAAGAGGCCAAGGGGCCCCTCTTGCCGGAGAATATCGAAGGCGGTCGCCTGCAATGAGACCGGCATACCTTGAGGTGCAGTCATCATCCTCGTCTTCATCACGTCAAAGGGGGTGGTCATAACTGCAGCAAGCCCGCCGGAGAGTGCACCCACTACAATCGTCTCCCATGGTTCCAAGTCGCGGCTAAGAAGGTTCTGTGAAGTCTAGAAAAGCAACAGAGATTGAATAAAACAAGTTTGAAGCCACAAATTGCATTAAAAGAAGCAAACAGAGGCCAAATCTAAGCCAATTAGTGAGGACCAATCACCAGCATATGGAATCCCAACATACGCTTTTAAAAATCTAAAGTCAGGAGTATTATTTATTATCACTTAATGTATCTGCTTTTCACAGAAACACTGCAACATAGGTTGGAGATATGTTTGCTTGTTTGCTTGATGGAATCAAAGCTGATAGCACATTCAGAGTTATTCACAATCAAGAAAACAAAGACGAGGAAACATGATGAAGGATACCTTCTTTGCCTCTGCATATAGACTCATGCCCGCAACATAGAAAGGAATCTCCCGGCAGAGGGTGGCACCAGTACCACGAAACAATCCCTTAATGCCGTCTTGGTGCAAAGTACCCACAATGGCCTGTCCCACGTTATTAAAGATTCCAGCTTGAAGTCGTTGCTTCAAAACCTCACAAGGAATTCGAACAGCCGTTCCTAGAAATGTGCTGCAGAAAGATGCCATTGATTGCACCTGCAAAAATAGCATCCAGTTTCAGCATAACACAATAAACTATTGAAGGTATAAGCAACAAATTTTATCTGAGACAGTAGCTAGGTCAAAACGTGACCAAATGGAAAGTAAAATCCAAGTGCATGAGACGGGGGCGGGGGAATGAGCTGTTGAGGCGTGATGGTGATGCACATGCAGCAGTCATGCAGCAGTCATGCAGGAAGCAACGCTGATCGTTGGACATTCGTTATTGCAGACTTGGGGCGAAGTGAGATTTGTAGGATCTACGGGGTGAATGCTGAGAAAGAGAAGGGAGAGTAAATGAGGAGACAAGTTTGAGTGGATAGAGTTTTGGGACTCTTCACTCAAGGCTCAACTCCTTCACTATCTGATATATTGATGTAATTCAGAATCAAACAATCCCAAGTAAAAGAGCAAAATTTATTTCATTTAGTATTAAGAAACTTATGACCACAGAAAAAGAAAATAACAAATACAAAATAACTCACAAAATAAATAAAAATTATCTCAAAATAGAATATTCTCTTCAATGAAACTTATCTCTATACTGGGAAACTCAATTAACTACATAAAAAATCCTCACAACTAGCTTTCCACATATGTCCCAACCATCAATCGATCTTAATCAAAGTAACAAGGTTTAGGCCCTGTTTGGCAATGGACTAAAAATCATGGCTAAAATTACCCATAGCTAAAATCTTAAATTTATTTTTAAAAAAACTTAAAAAATTATTTTATATCTCATCTCACACAAATTCCAACATTAAACAATCACTTTATTTCACATCGAACACAATTCTCAATAAATCAATCAACTTTATTTCACATCATACACAATTTTTAATATAACTAACTTACTTTATTTCACATCATACACATTTTTCAAAAATCACTAAAAATTCCAACCAAATCTACTTTTTTTTCTTATTACCAAACAGAGCCTTAGAGTATATTGATTTGGTGAATGATTTGATAGACTTAGTTTGGTTAGCTGGAAAAAAAATAATTTAAAAAAAAATTATGGTTATTTTTAAAAAACATATATGATGTGGAATAAAGTTAATTATATTAAAAATTGTATTGGATATAAAATAAAATTAATTGATTTATTGAAAATTATGTTTGATGTAAATTGAAGTGATTGTTTAATGTTAGTGTTTGTGTGGGAAGAGAAATAAAATAATTGTTTAATCTTTTTTAAATAAAATAAAGTTTTTAACCATAACTATTTTAGTCACAGTTAAGATTGTCATTTACTAAATAGAGCCTTATATTTAAAAACCAAATCGACCAAATTAACCTAAATATCAAATACTAAACAGTGATAGTATTGTCAAAATTGAGTGAAATATTCATACTTTATCCCTACTTTACATGTTTTGATTTATGTGATATCTTGATATTTTTTGTGAAAAAACATCATTTTTTCGACAAATATAGCTTATTTAATCCTATTCAATGTTAATATTTTTTTTTTCATTTCAAAGTTATAAAGCTTATTATTTTCCTAGTCATATCCTCAGTCTTCGTGGTGGTAAAATCATATAGTAATATATTATATTGTTGTAAGATAGTTTTAAGATTTTTAAATTTTGGAGATACCCAATTAAATAAAAAGAAAAGTGTATATTTACATAAACTAAACTAAACTGATGAATTTTATTTGATTGGTTTGATTTTCGACTAATCTTATTTGGTTGACTTGATTTTTTTAAATTAAAAATTAAAAATGGTCTTCTTTTAGTTCGGTTAACTAAACAGATCAAACCAATCAAATGCACACCCCTAATTCTTTATACATCTAACCAATAAATTCTTTTAAATTTTGTCCCATGTCTTATAGCTATTTTCATTCCTCTTTTTCACCCTCCATAAATACCCCTATCTACTACGAACACATTAGAGGCTACAACATTAGCTTTACTAACCACCTTTTTAGGATATCTTTTTTTTGGATTTATAACGGAATATTTGTCACTATTATGTTTTTTTGCCATATTTTGAATACACATTTCCTTTCTCTAAAGTCGGCTGGCTTGAACATCATTTATTAAACAAAAAGAGCGCATCATGCAGCTGCGATTATATCTAAGACATGTAGCCAGCATTTCCATTTTCAAAATGGTAACTTGAAGCCACCAAAGAATGAATAAATGTCAACCTGAATGTCTGGAAGCGTAGGAGCCACATTTATCAAAAGAAGTTTGCTTGCTTCAAATATACCAGTTCGCAATCCGTGGCTGTAGCATGACTTATTCAGTTTCCAGTAACCCTAGGAAAAAATAAATTCTGGAAGCACAAATACCAACCCAGAAAACTGTCCAAGAATTGCTGGGATCGAACCCTGGTATAGTCCTCGGAGACCAATTTGAGGAAGATTTGACAGAACTTCAGGAAATGATAAAGACGACGCCTGCACCCGTGTCTGGTCAAAATCATAAAAATGGATTATATTGGAAGATATAATAAAACGAGAATAATTTCTAGCATCAAAAAGGCTACATAAATCAGAGGCATAAAATGTCTCCACACATTTAAAGATTTATCTCGCACCAAGCCCAAGAAAGTTGAAATAGTATCTTGCACCCAAGAGAGGGGTGAATTGGGTATATGATAAAACTCATTGATTAAATAAGAAACAAATCGATAAATCCGAATAAGAAAAGTCAATGCACAACAAGTGCACAATTGATTTTTAGGTGGTTTGATAGTAACACCTAGTCCATCTCTAGGATTCCTCTATATCTTAGGCTTAACCAACCTAATCTCTTGCGCAAAGGCTCGTGGAGAAACCTTAACTCCTTTGTAGAGATGGTAGAAAAACCATTACAAATTTTAGAACTTCGCAGCAGCCGGCAAAGGCACTGTACAATGAATGATCTTAAGCTAATTAAGATCACAAAGAAAAACTACCCAAACAAGATCACCCAATGACCTTGTCCCACAAAGAAACAAAAAGGATATCAAATTGAATCTTTACACCAAAAGAGTCTAGAAGAAATATGAAGATTGGTCTTAGATCAAAAATCAATTAGAAGGATTGAAGCTCCGCCTCTAAACCTCGTCACTTTGTTTCTTAAGGACTTCGAGGGGGGGGGAAGGCAGGAGAGAGATGGCAGTTATGGCTGGTAAACCGAGAGATAGAGAGGGAAAAATTACATTTGGGTCCTGCATTTATGAAAAGATACTATTTAGATTCGAAATTTGTTTGTGATGAATGAAAATCTAACCGTCTGGCAATTATCAAGATAGGTGATTTAACTTAGCTTGCATATAAATTATATTTATAGATAATAATTACTCTAAGCTATAAGAAAGCATTCCCTGTAATGATATTTGTTCACATGTTTATATCATTATAATAATTTCATGCTTATGATCTTGTATTTTGTTATTTATGAATATGTTACATGTTGATGGAATGAACTGTTATATATAAAATGCTATATATTTATTTGACCAATTTACATAAAATGGATGCTAAGATGTGATATTGAAAAGATAATTGACAGCTGGGCTCTAGGAGTACGGTGTGGTTCGAGTTGAACCTGTGATGACTCGTGACCAACAACGGCAGGAAGTGATCATCGGATGATGTTCCAAAAGAAGAAAATTACTGAAACAAGATGTGATTCCTGACAGATTTTTAGGCATGAGAAAATGACAAAAGGACTCATTCCACATCAGAAATACAAGGGTTCGTGAGAACGTGATTGAGATATGCAGCTTATGAATTACAATAAGATTAAAAAAATAAAAGTTAAATTGAATGCTTGCTTATGAAACTTGTTTTATTTAAGTTTATTGAGTTGAATTCATCTACTGAGTCCTCTGATTGGACTGACACCATTTTTATAACACTAAAATTACGGAATTGCAAGAACAACAGTCATGGGCTCAGAAAAGAGAAAGCAAAAAATTAGTGATATATTTTGTTATATTTAATTGTGAAAAATTTTATTTCTGTAATGAGTAGGAAAAGTTAGTTAACTTGACACTTGGTTTCCACCAACTTAACTTTGATAATTTATGTTATCAAGTTACTGGCGACCAATATGTTACAGTTGGGATTAACAAAAGACAACACAAAACAATCAAAAGATCTAATAATGAAAATTGTTAAACATAATTATGCAGTTATTCTAGTCTTAAAGAATCTGGACTTCCCACCCCAAATTGCACAATATTCGCCGATGAAATAATGGAAATATCTTGTAGTGGAATTTATATCTGAATTCCCAAGAATCATATACAGCAACAATTTTCCACATTGTCAACAAATTCAAAGCACCTTTATCTAGGTTTGCAAAAAGGTCAGTTCTAAAATTCAAAGAAAAATGTTGAGGCAAATATTTTTTAAAGCTAATTTAAGGAGATCATAAGATGACCGCACTTGGACTTAAGGCATAAAGTAATGTGTTAAGAAAAAGTACTTTGTTTTTTTTATATCCCTAGTCGTTAATCCAGCCTCTTTGACCATGCAGTAAGAGAATGTGCAACCAACAATGCCTTCCTATGCATCCAGATTCCAAGGGATAACAAGGGAGGTGGGAGACAAGATAAAGTCAAATAATGCTCTGAATGGATTAAGCAACTGCTCATAAGCTAAGTGTTTCTGGTTCATACAAATCTATAAGATGTAGAGGGAGAGGTTCATAAGAAGCTAGATCTTCATAATAGTGCAACCAAAACACAAAGTAAATGAAGCAGCATATACAGGATGAAGGTGTCAGTATCAATTTTCTTGCCTTCATTGTATCAAGTGGATGCATCAGAGATGTAGAAATGGCACATGCAAGGCCTCCTGCCAAAGCAGACTTCAGAACATTTTCAGAAGCAAATTCCACAGGTGGAGAAACAGGGAAAACAGTTGCTGCTTCAAACCAGATATTCCTGAACATTATAGTTACAGCTATGAGCAAGCACTTAACTTTTTTTAAAAAAAAATCAAAATAATGAGCCAAAGAATTGTCAATTTGTCATACATCAGGACTGGTACTACTAGGTCTTATCCTTACAAACTTCATATCAGTCATGTTTTCTAAGGAATATGTCAAAAAAGAATGCCGGATACAAACGAACAATCCAGGCATACCTGGGATCATCTTGAAGCCGTTCTGGAGGTAGAAGTAACATGAAATTTCGGAAATGTCCGTAGGATATTGATTCACCTTTATTTGCATTGAGATACCGCATCATAGCAACAGCATTATCTACATTTGCAGGAAGGCCTGCACTTCTAAGAGATGTCAATATTTGGCCTCTTTGAAGAGTTCCAGACTTGCTCAAACACAAAGTAGTATAAGCTCGGAGAATGGTTGGTTCCCTCTGCTCCATCAAGCACAAAAACTGTTTCCAGCCAATCGACTTTGAAAATAAATGTTTTCTTGTGCGCCGGAAAAACTCCCTAGCATACCTCTTTGGAAGACGTCTTTTTCCCATCGCAATTTCTAGGTCTTCGAGCGTCACCTGACCATCCTCATCTCTATCCAGTTCCTCAAAAAACCTTCGTCCTGAAAAATTGTTATTTGAATTTCCATTAAGATGACCAACAGCTTTGGTTCTAGTTCACATATGCAAAGCATGTACCGTCTATAATCTATTAAAATATAAAATTATTTCTGAACCATAAAAGCTTGTAGGTCAGTTGGAAAAATAGAAATTTAATATAATAATAGAGCTAAAAGTCTCAAGTTTAAACCTTGGTGACCACCATTTATCCCCAAGCATAAAATTTTTTAAAAACGTACCTACATTGAACTCTACATTGTAAATCAAATAGGCATATCCATGGAAAAACGTATTAGAATATAAAATTATTCCTGAACTATAACCTATGAGCTTAAACTTTTAGGTAAGTTGGTAACTAGAAATTTAGCAAAAACTATGATCTCGATTTGGTATAAAGCCAACAAGATCATAGCTAAATAAATCACTTTATTTCTTTTTTTAAAGAAATACCACTTTATTTCACATCCTATAAAAGTAAAATTCTAAGATTAAAATATCAATTTATTTCATATTCTATATAATTATTAATAAATTAATCAACTTTATTTTATATCCTTCAGAGATTTTAACTAATCAATTTTATTTCACATTATGCACACAACAACAACAACAACCAAGCCTTAATCCCACTAGGTGGGGTCTGCTACAATTTTATTTCACATTATGCACACGTCTGAAAAAAAAATAAAAAAATATATTTTTAAAGGTTTTTTTAGGAAAGGTGATGTTTGTTTGTCCTAGTTAATTTGCTCACATCATACACAAATTTTAATAAATAATATTTTGAATCCCACACAAACTCCAACATTAAAATCAACTTTCTTTTACCTTCACACAAATTTCAAAAAAATAAAATAAAATTATATCACATTCTACAAATTCCAAAATGAAACAAGTTCCATTTCAAATCATTCGGAAATCTCAAAATAAAAATATCATATCAATGGTTACATTTAAAAATGAGATAGTTGCAAAAAGACAGTATGATGGTGACACTATAATGAAGCCATACGGACAGGATTAATGCTAAGTGCTCCAAAAACTATGTTATTTCCCCACGCTGAAATGAAGGATCCAGGGACTCGGAATTATTTACCTTCTGCCTCAGCATACCGGTAGAAATCTTGAACAGAGAACAACTTTTTCTTGTCTGGATGAACTTTAGAGCTTCGTGCCAGAGGAACAAGTTCAACCAACTCTCCTATAGATACAGTTGAAAAAGTTGATTTTAACCACTCAACATTTGAAAGCGGTACGCCAATCAAGATATTATGAATGTTTGGTAGCACCAATCCGCTTCTAGCATCTTCCTTGCTCTCAACAGGGCAACAGACTTCCCCATCGTCCTTCACAGAAGAATGTTCCCTCACTAATCCAGACAGTAACCCAACCCTAGCAAACCTGAAATTTGACAATAACGCATCGAAATCCGCTTTCCCACTCTTCATTATTTCCCGAGCTATCCTCAGAAAGTTACAATGAGTTCGCAAAGGCTTGGATTCGATCAATGGCTCACATCTTTTGCCTCTATTCTCCGGTCCACCGTCATCAAACTTCTGAAGACTTCGAATAAAAGATTCAAGGGCAATACGCAAATTTTGCTCCAAACGAAAAACTTCCGCCTTCGTATTTTCTGTAGACAAGAGCTCAACCTCGCTTTTTGATCCAAGTTTCGAAGAAGAAGAAGAAGATCGGGAATTCTGAAAACTTCTCTTAACCGATTTAAAAATGAATTTATCGCGCAGGACGGACCAGGCAAAGGCGAAGTGCAAGCAATTTGTGCAACTAACCTCCCGTTCCTCCGCGCTTCCAGATTGCTCAATCTTAAATCCCCTGCCAGATGCCATCTTCGAGCATCGCTTCTCGCCGGCCGCGGTCACCGCCGAGTTACTGCTGTCGAGGGGCTTCTTTCTGAACTGAATCCTCTTCAACTTGTTTCCAGATTCAAACAAGCATGACGGCAGGTCCTTGACGGCGCTCCGGATCCCTGAGGCAATAGGGGACAAAGCAACTCTGACGGCATCGAATTGATCGTTCAAGAAGGAATCTACTGGATCAGAGATGGCATCCATCACTTGAATACCTGGTGCATGTGGCTCCGACAAAACGATCGAAAACTTCGAAATGTATGAAAATTCTTCCTCCAAAGAAGAAGAACCCTAGCCGAGCTTCCCGTGCGGAAGAAGAAGAAGAAGAGCAGCAGCGAAGAGAAGCGGAATATTTTTTTTTGGTCGGTCTAAATCAATTCATATTTCCGGATAAGGCCAAATCAAGTGATAGGATAGAGCAACGAGTGTAATGGGCCCCAGTCACCACTACCTTTTTATAGTAGAGTAACGTCGCGGGTGTGGCACTGGGTGCGAAATGAGTCACAGATGTGTTGTGTGACCAGGTAAGAATAAGACGGCTTACCAAAAGAATAAAAAATATTTAAAACAATAAAAAATAAGGAGGCTAATTCCCCGGTAGGCGGTAAGTAGATCACACGCGGCCGTTGCTCTCCTTGTGGCTTGTCAGTTGTCAGTTGTCAACTTTGATCTATTACAATTATAATATAATATTTAAATGGGCAAAAATATTAATTATATTAAGAAATAAAATAAAAAAATGCAGACACGAAGTCAGATTCAAAGTTTTAAAACTCAATTTCAATTTAATTTTTGGCCACCAGCTGAAAGATTTTAATTACAATAATTTAGATAATTTTAATTTTTTTATAAATTATTTAAATTTAATAAATTTAAAATTAAATTTATTATTAAAACTTATTTTTTTTAGAGCAATAAGTTTTAACAATTTTTGTAGTTTGACTAAATTATTAAGTTTTAATCAAAATAAAAAAATACAGATTTATTGGATCAAAATTTATTGAAATTGATTCGAAAAAATTAAAAATAACAAGTTTTAAAACCTTGGTCTAATTACGCCAGAATGATATGCCTTGATTTAATTCACTACTTTATAACTTTATATATGTGGTCAAGATTATGTGATATTATTATAATTGAAATAAAATAATATTATATTTAATATTTAATATTAAATTAATAAATAAAAATATAAAAATAACATAAATACATAAATGATATTGACAATTAGATAATAATATTGCTTACATAAAATAGTACCAAATGCATCCTAAATTTTGTGAAAATTTTTTTATATAAATTGATTTATTTTTTGTAATTATTTCAAATATATTGAGTTTGTTTTGCAAAAAAGAGGACAAAAAAAAAAAAGCTGAGGCACCTAAGGCTCATAATCATTTGCATAGAATACACCATAATTATAAAAATTTATATATTTTATCATAAAATATCATATATATTATATCAAAATTTAATAAAATTATAAATTTTATATTATTTTTAATAAATTATATTATACTCCAAATTCTAAGTCCTAAAATAAAACATTATGAACTAAATCTTAGATTTGAATCGTAAACTCTAACATTATATTTCAAATACCATTTATTTTATAAATTAATTATAAATAAAATTCACTTTAAACTTAATTTGATGTGATGAAAACCTATATTATGAACTTGTGAATCATACACAACAGAATACATATATTGAAAATTATATTAAATATGAAATAAAATTGTCCAACATATTGATAAATATATAAAATGCAATACGACTAAAATACTCCATTTCATTATCGATATGCAACGATTCATTAATGGCTCCTCTTTCTTTAATCTAAAACTTTGTCGAGTGCTTTTGCAATCCTAGAACCTCTGGTAGAAAGCTTTTATACTCGTTTTTGTTTAGATCGAATTGCTACAAACTATTTCTCCACCCTCTTTGATACTGAAAAGAGAAAGGAGAACTAACGAGGAAAATACAAATATTTTAATAAGATAGTAACTCACTCTTAGGAATTCACTTAAGAGATTAAACGTATTTTAAAATATTTTTCCGTCAAAAGATCAATAAAATGAAAATACTTCAAGCTTATATTTTACAATAAATTGTTACATATTTATAAGAATTTTTATACCAAATATTTCTAATTTCACCTAATAATTCTCAAAGTTAAAATAACCATTTCACGATACAAAAATCCTCCTAATGATACACATTTTCAACTACCTGTTCATACAAAATTTTCAACTATGACTAAGTCAATAATTATAATAAAATTCTTAAATAATTTAAGCTCTCATTAATTTGAATCGACATCACTCTTCACTAGTGAATATTATCGGCTCGCTTGCTCCTTGATCACGTTATATTATAATATTTTGTAATTTAAATATAAAAATTATTTAATGAAAAATTTGTGAGATTGATAATGAAAAATTTGTATTTAATTTTATTTGAGTTGGAGTAATTTTAGGATCGATGATCCCATGAATTTGTTTTTTTAAAGCAGAAATTAATTTAAAATTGAGATTAAATAGGCATGAGGCCCGGGCAGTGATTGAGACGTGGCACGCACAGAAGGCACGTGGCGCGAAACTGTAGCATCTTGGGCCACGTAATGACCTGATCAGAGTCTCGCGTTCATCGTCCAGAGCAAGACGATTACTGTGAATTAAATTCCGAAGGCAGCGAGAAGGAGACGGAAGTTCGTTCGAAGAAGAAGAAGAAGAAGAAAGAAGAAGAAGAAGAAAGAAGGAGAAGAAGAAGAAGAAGAAGAAGAAGAAAGAAGGAGAAGAAGAAGAAGAAGAAGGAGAAGAAGAAGAGGGAAGCAATGGGATCTGAGACGTTCTTGGAGGTGATACTCGCCATTCTCTTGCCCCCTGTTGGGGTCTTCCTCCGCTACGGCTGTGGGGTGAGTTCTCTCTCTCTCTCTCTCTCTCAAATTTTTAGGCTCAGATAGTGTATCATACTATATGCTTGTAAGGTTGTAAATTTTACTTAAAACTCGAAGATTACTCGGCTTTTGTTCGACCAAAAAGGCTATCAATTTGGCTCAATCGAATTTTAGATCAAATTAAAATTGGCTCGATCCAAACGAGCTGATTAACGAGTCATTTATATGGCTTAATATATATGTTTTTCAATTCAATTTTGAGCTGATATACAATCTGATAAAAGTGACTTCAAATTAAATAGAAAAAAAAATTTAAATATATATATATATAATTTGGTTTATTATTATTTTTTTTACGACAATCTAGTGGACGGTTTATTTAAAATTTTTTCTTGTTCTTTGTCCAAATTTTTTTGATTGCAGATTTTTTTAATATTAAAATTAAGATCGATAGTTATGATTTAAATTGATTGAATGGAATAATAAATTTATTTATACCTAAAATTTGACTAAATGATCGAATTAAAGTAAATTGAAAGTCAGATCAATTTGAGTACGACAAATATGCTATTATTTTAAATGTCAAAATTATTATTTATTGTGACAATTTTAATATTTGAATACTTAAAATTTTTTTCACACTACACTAAGCTGATCATTTAGCTCAAATAAATTTGAAACTCGATTAAAACTCGGATGATCGAAATAAAATCGATGGAGCCCTATATGCATGTGCCCTATGCGAGGACGAGAAAAAAGGCATAATTCCTACTTTATATTTGACATTTTATTTTTTATATTTTATTACTGATTAATTCGCATAGCTAATAATTTTGGTAGTAGATTTATGTTATATCTTCACCATTAATCAATTTTCTTGCTTTATCTAGACATTCATATATATGCTCTCTATTTGCATTTTTATGACATTTTGTCGAGAAAAATAAATAAATTAAATTTTTCTATATATACAGTGAAGCCCAATAATTTCTTTAAATTTAGAAGGAAAATAATTGGTAAAATTTTGATCTCTTCTTAAGCCTCATTTAGTTCAAATTTTTTTTAATAAGAGAAAAATATATTTTATTTTTAAAATTTAATAATTTTTTAATATTAAAAAGTATATAAAATATGAAATAAAATCAAATTTAATATTAATATTTATATTTAATGTGAAATAAAGTTGATTTTTATAATTAAAATTTCTGTTGGACTAAAAAAATACTTCAAACCAAATGAGACTTACAAAGTATTATATATCGATTTTTTCTTATCATAACTATATATGTTTACTTACAGGTTGAGTTTTGGATCGACTTGTTGCTTACAATATTGGGATACATACCAGGTATAATCTACGCCATTTATGTACTCGTTGGCTAGCAATACTTGTGCTGATAATACAAGTTTAATTATTGACATTTTTTATTAGTTATATATATATATATGTGGGTGTTATATTTCCTTTATTTTCTTTTGTTCTTCATGAAAAAGCAAGCTTTACTTCTTTTTTTTTCCTTTGTTGTTTTCATGAGCAAGCTTTGTCTTTTATAAGCTATAAGTAAATTTAATTCTTCAATTTTGTGAGCATGCTTCTATGAGCTAGAGTAGTTTGAAAAAATTATTGCAGTCGGACAATCTAACACGTGGATTTTGCGGGAAGTCATTCGGTGTGCGACGCCTGTGTACGGGTCTCATCATCATGGCTCAACATACGTAATAATTTTGTTCACATATGTATTATAATACATCTCATACATAGTAATTTTGTTCACATATGTATCATAAAATATGTCATACGTAGCAAATTTTATCAGATATGTATCATAAAATATCTCATATATAGCAAAAAAAATGCTATATATGAGATATATTATGAAGCATATGTGACAAAATTTGCTAGTTATGAGATATATTATTATACATATGTGAGTAAAATTGTTACGTTTGAGATACATATGTTAAAAAAACTCGCTATTAGTGGCAATTGTCGAGCCGTGATGGTGGGACCCGCACATAGGCGTCGCACGTTGAATGGCTTCCGCAAAATATATGTGTTAGGCTGTCCGACTGCAATAAGTTCTCAGTTGTTTGAGGTTCAGAGAAGATTGATTATTTAGTTTGATCATAAATTATTTAAATTTTTTTATAATAAATAATAAAATTATTATTTTAAAAATAATATTAAATTATCATTTATTAAAATTAAGTGAAATTTAGGTACTACCTTCATAATAATCTATAACTATTCTAAAAGGGAGAATGACGGAGTAAAAATTTGTTTGTCTTTTTCTGCTGCTTCTGAAAAGATTAGGGCTTCTCTGTCGCTTCCTTGTTTCGCCCCGTGCCCTATCATTGCCGTCGCCTCGTGACTTCTCATGCAAAATGTCGCGTGTTGTTGCCTTTTCTTCCCTGCGAAAATGTCCGCCGACCTTTCGTCGTTCGTCGTGCTGTTGGTGTTCACAGAGCGCATCCGCTGAACAGTTTCCCAAACTTAAAATAAACTTAAAATATAATTATTATCGTATTTAATTTAGTAATTATGATGTTCTAAATAATATAGTAGTTATAAATTGATAAATATTTTGTTAAAAAAATAAATTTAATTCATACGCATCAAAATACGTTAAGGGAGTGTTTTATTCAATATTGTTATGTTGTTGTGATTTATTATATGAAAAAAAAATTTAATTTAATAATATTTATTAAATTAATGCTACAAGCCGAAAGGGAAACGTTTTCAACAATTGAAGAAATGCTACAATCTGAGGAAAGAAACACAAGATCAAAAATAAAAAAAAGAAAGACAGTATCTTGCAGAGAATATTATTGTTATAAGCTACAAATACGCCTTGCAAAGAATTCAATATTGCTTAAAAGTGGTCGTCTTCTACAACAATTCGTAGTTGATATGTATATTAAGATCGAAACTGGCAGATTGGACTTTTATAGAAAAGAACAAAAGAAAATTCGAGCAGATCTTTATCAAGGAGTAGTTGATAGCGTTGCTCTCGGAGAGCGAAATGCATCAGAAATTGGAAAACGTGTTATATTACCTGCTGGTTTTATAGGTAGCCCTTGTGATTTGCGAAAATGATATTTAGATGCCATGTCCTTGGTGCAACGCTATGAAAAGCCAGATATATTCCTTACGATAACTTGCAATCCTGCATGGAGCGAAATTGTCTCTGAATTGGGCATAAATGAAATAGTGCAAAATAGACCAGACTTGACATGCAGAATATTTAGAGCAAAATTGATTGAATTAAAGGACTTGATTATTAAAAAAAATTTCTTTGGATCAGTTGCAGCTTTTGCCTATGTCGCCGAGTTTCAAAAAAGAGGGTTACCACATGCACACTTTCTCATAATATTAAAGAAGAATTCAAAAATAACATCTGTAGAATCATATGATGAGTATGTTGCAGCTGAAATACCAGATGCAAAGAAACAGATGTAAACATTCTAATGAAAAAAAAACTTAAAATATAGTTATTATTGTATTTAATTTAGTAATTATGATGTTCTAAATAATATAGTAGTTGTAAATTGATAAATATTTTGTTAAAAAAATAAATTTAATTTATACGCATCAAAACACGTTAAGGGAGTGTTTTATTCAATATTGTTATGTTGTTGTGATTTATTATATGAAAAAAATATTTAATTTAATAATATTTATGTTATATACGAATCAAATATTCGTTGAGCTGCTCGATACTTAATTTAATAAGAATCGATCAATTTATTTCATTAAACTTAACTTACACATTCACGTTTGTTTTACTAAACTTAAGTAAAAAAATTGAACATAATTTTGAAAATTTAAATATTAAACAAATAAGTTTGAATATACTGAGATTTGATTCATTAATTTTTGTAAATCATTCATAAAAATTTATGAATATGCTCGATGTGATATTGAATCTTAATTATCAACTCATTTAGATTTCATTTAGAAATAAGCTTGCTCTTGAACTCATTAGTATATTTGATAAAAAATTATTTATAATTTTTGAATTCATAAATTTAAATATATATATATATATATATCCATGTGCTTAACGTGAGAATCAATATTTTTATATATTAAATTTTTATATGCTTTAAGATTAAAATTAGTTGTATTTCATATTTTATATAAATTTCATGATAAAATGTGTTTGAATAAAAATTTCATTTATTTATATAAATTTTAAGCTAAGTATTATAGGATTTATATTTATGTATCGCTGGACACGTTTCTTTTAACTATTTGGCGCCCGATCACAGAGCGCCGTGCTATATGTGCACCATTAGAATTCACACGTGGCGTTTGATGATTCTCCTTTTAAATAGTGCTGAACTCAAAAATTTCTCCAACAATAGAGATTATTTCTTTCTAAGGCCCTTATTTTGTTTGTTTGACTTAAAACACAAATAAAATTGGGATATTTACATACATAATATTTAATATTATTATGTTTATATATCAAATATTTTTTTTAAATTACACGCCACATACTTAAAAATTATACTTCACACATTTTTCTTACACCCCACACTTTTTTTGAAGCTGTAGTGTAATTTTTTGAAAAAGAGTGTGATACACGTAATTATGATAATATGCAGTGTTATGTACGTAATTATCCGAATAAAATTTCCTTAACTGTCCTTGAAAGAAAACTTACAAACTTAAAAAAAAAAATAGAGAGATAAAAAGGTGAGGACTGAGAGAAAAAGAAAGTAACTTTTCTAGACCAAACAGTAAATTATGTAATATTCATGGACCTAATTATCAAGATTATAGAATTATAAATCAAAATGATGTAGATAGTACAAATGCTCATTAATATATAATAGTAATGCTACTTATTTTATATGAAAATACAAATATAAACTAAAGATCATCTTCATCTTGTATGCGACTTAACAACTGAGCTACAATACTTTTTTAAATAGCTAAGTTGATACTACAAAAATGATCCAAAAAAATAGTGAGGCTACTGGACTGCCCATTCGGTGATTTTCATTACAGAGATGTTGCAGATGTGCTAAGAATAGAATAGCTTCAAGGCTTGAATAATAAAAAGTATTGAAAGTAAATGACTGAAAGTCAATATTACGAACTTGACAAGACGTTATGAGTTTTTCAAACTTGCAAGCAATGGCACAATAAGTAGACTCCTCGTAAGCACAAAATGGGTTCGCGGGTCAGGTTCGCGTTGAACCTGAATCTGACCCGTCCTGAATAGCCTCAATCCGAACCCAACTCATTTATTAAATGGGTCAAAATTTATGACTCGAATCTAACTCGATTAATAAATGGGTCGGGTTGGCGGGTCACCCCGACCCTTTTATTAAATGCTTTTTGATAAATGCCCAACTAGAATCCTACCCGACCCGATTATGCCCAACCCAGATCTGACCCTTTTAATAAACGGGTTAAAATTCATGACCCATATTCGAAGTTTACGGATCGGGTTTGAGTTGGGTTCACAAATCAGGTCATATATTGTCACCCCTAAGGAGATTGTAAGAGATAGCAGCAACGACAGAAATCAATAGCAAAACACCCATGATGGAGAGACAAAAGCTGATTTTTTCATACCAATCATAAGCCAATATATCAGTGAGATGTACAGAGTGAAACTTAGGTAACAAAATAGTGTATAAAACTTCACGACAACATCGCACACCACGTTTCACATCATGTTAAAAAGCATAACAGGAATGAGATACGCAATGTATAACGAACAAATAATTTTTTAATTTATTTTGAATATCACAAATTTTTTCAATAAAAAGTGTTAACGGGTTTCGTTCGAGCAAAATGCAAATCCAACTTAACCGACATAACTTAACCCAAATTGACTCATTTATTAAATGTGTTGAGATCAATGATCTAAATTTGATCTGATTAACAAATAGGTTAGATTAACTCATTAATTTATCAAATTTATAGAATAAATGTTAATAAATAGTAAATCAGATTAGATTATATCTTATGAAAAGCTGATTTGTTTAATAAATATATCTGTAAAATTAAATTTTTAAAACTTTCATAAAATCAACCCACCGAGCCACCCAATGCCAGCTCAGCTGCCAGACAGTCTACAGCTGTGAAGCGTTGACCGATCAAACCTGAAAGTCATTTAATTTTTTTGATGCACGTGCTGCCGGGGCCGGCAGTGTTTCTGCATACTGGCGGTGGTATTCAATCGGCTGCTTCAAATGCCTGTGAGAGATTCTCTTCCGCTGCACGTGGGAACTCAAAACAGTACAAATAATTTATTTTAATTATCACTAAAATTTTAAATTTATTTAAAAAAAAATTATTCTATATTTTATTCTACACAAATTTCAACATTAAACAATCACTTTATTTTCCATCTAACACAATTTTTAATATAATTAACTTATTTTATTTCACATTATACATATTTTTTAAAAATTTTCAAATCATATTTTTTTTACCAACCTGCTCCAGTCCCCTTCCGAAACTTTTGTTAAGCCTTAGTGCTCAAATATATATTTTGTTTTTTTGAAAAATTACATGTGTCAATTTCTAAAATTTATTATTTTTACATAGCACTCCCAAAGTTCATTATTTTCATGCAACACTCTTATCTAACTGTAAAAGTGGGTTGCTGCATGAAAATAATGGACTTTGAGGGTGCTGTTTGAAAATAATAGATTTTTGGGAGTGACAGATGTAAATTTTCTCTTTTCTTTACTTTCTTTACTTTTCTTTTATCCCTTAGTAAAACAAAACTATTGTGTTCAAAATAGGCATCACAGTAGTAGTAGACGCGCATGTATTATTAGCGCCACGTGTAAAACAGCAAAAAAAATATCATTTCATTCTTTTTTTCATGCTATTTCATTCTATTTTCATTTGTATAGACTTTTTTTTTTCCGTTTTGTATGCATTTTTTTAATTTGGTAAACAATGGTAGATCCATGACCTCAAAACATATTTTTTTAAGATTAGAAAATTTACAAGAATAACAAATTCTTATTAATAGAATTCACAAAGGTAGATCAAAAATTATACCGAAGTATAATTGAATTTTTTTTTTCACTTGATAGCAAGTAGATCGAACATTATATATAGCGTATATTTGTGTTAAAATATATTTTTTATTATTTAAATAATACGATCAACTACGAGTTTTAGTGCCCTAAGATTGTCAGTGACCCTAGTTTGATTGGGTATTCGAACTCAAACTTTGCCGGTTGTAAAGTATATAGAAAAAATACGTTTAGTACTTATCAATTTTTCAGTTACTCGTATTGTGATCTAGCTATAAGAAAAATGCTATAGCACTATCAATTTCTAAAGCAAGGGTAAGAAAGCATCACATATTTTTTTACTTATAAGAAAGAAGCATGATGAGAATCTTTAGATAGGGTAGCAAGAATTTTTTTTTTGTTAAATGTGTCCTATAATAAAGAAATATAATATAGAATTTATAATTCATTAATTAAAATAATTATTATATTATAATTTTTTTTTGCGAATTTAGGTGGTGCAATTGCACCCCTACGTGTAATTTGAATTTGCCCCTGTTGGTAGATTAGTTTTATATTTTGTGTGGTTGTGTTTCTATTTTATATGGATATTTTTTGAATATTTTTTTGTTTTATATATGTTTGTAACTAAAAAAAATTTATACAAAGTGAAAATTGCATGAAATAGTGGTGGCAAAATAGGGTGAACTGATGTCTTTGAATTATTTCGTGTGTGGCGCAGTTGGTTGGACCTGCACACCTATATTGTAACATTCCGTGATCTTAATTGTAGAAGTATTGTCCGCTTTGGTTTTAGAAAAGCTGTGTGACTTGAACACTTTTCAGGAGGTCATCTATCCCAGTACTACTCGAGCCCAAACACGTTTAACTACAGAGTTTGTCATCATTAGTCTCACGGTTTTGCTCAAAAATATACCTCTACTATTTGAGATCACATTATCTATTTATACAGTTCAGGTTCTCTCTCATTTTCTGATATGAGACGATTCATTTTTGTGCCTCTCTTGCCACTCATTATTCTGCCTAGAAGCCTGCTAGCCTGTCAGGAGCCGCACTTTTATCTTAGTGATTCATTTCTCTTAAGACATCACTCGGTGATCACTCTTCGTCTCTTCGGCCACGGGCGTCACATACGTGGCACATAAGCATTGGGTGTCGAGCATTGAAATGATGTGATATTCGAATGTAATATTTGTTTTTTGAATTAAGAGAGTCGTATAATTTGTTGGATGTTATAATGCAGTTTTTATTCATAACTAATTTTCTCAAGCTAATATTAGGTAGTGATAGTCGAGATTATGCGCGAGAAATCTTCGACAATCTGTGCAAAGTACCATGTTATTTTTGAAATGTAAAATGTTCACTTCTATTGAAGATGTGATACCCTAATCTCCTTTATAAAAAAGAAAAAAAAAATTATGATTTTTTATAACTCATGCAACTCATTTGCCTCAATTGGTTTGATGTATTTTTTTTTCCTCAATACAGATTTTAACTATAAAATTAATTTTATTTCACATCTAATATAAATACGAATATTATAATTTAAAGTATTTTACATATTACAGACTTTTTAATATTAAAATAAACATATTTTTTATCAAATTTATAAAATAATATATTTTCTCAATAATGCCTAAAATAAATCTCCGACCTAAGCCTATCAATGGATTAGATTTAGATTGGGTTGACTACAACCCGGATTCAAATCCATATATATTGGATTGGGTTATACATCGGATTAATCATCTAGAGTCGAAAAATGGATTAGTTCTGAGCTCGAGTTTTAGGTTTGATCCATTTTATGCTCAAATTTAGAATAATTTAATATTTTTATGTATTAATTGAATATTTTAATATAAAAATTAATATTTATATTAAATATACATGTAATTACAAAGTATAGACTTGTAAAAGTAAATTATGAAAATAGGTGCATTATATACTATAATTATTGATATAATTTTTAAAAATATTATATTAATTAATCATAATAATTTTTTAAAAATATTATTAATCACTAATTACAAATTAAATTATATAAATATATTAGATTTTAAATGGATTGAGTCAGTGCTGATCTAAATTTAATTTGTTTATTTATAAATAGATTGAGTCAATTTAATCGAATTAAAATTTAAATTCAATCAACCTACTCAAACATTCATTAGTTTAGCCTTGTGTGAATGACAAATTTTTGCGTGCGCCGGTGCACGGTGCACAAATCCAATTAGCGCATGACACATCAGCACGTATAATTATTTTTAATTATTTGTCGTGTGTTAATTGGGTTTGTGCACTGTGCATCGGTGCACTCAAAAATTCCTCCTTGTGAATGGGTGGGAGGAATCATGACGCTGAGGACTGTCGCAGTTGGCACGTGCAACGTGGGGCCAGTTAATCCAAACAGTCCACCTGCTGGGGCCCACCATTTTGGATTCGTGCGTGGACTCTGTCCGCCGTGTTGGCTTCCAGATCGGGCATTCGAGCCATTTAGATCCGGGCCTGACACGTGGACCCACCGATTCGACTGGAGCCACGAGAGCTTCAGCGGGCGAGCCAGCTGTGGTCGACTCGATTGCGCCACGCGACCGCCAGCGGGTGCGCCAGCTCACAGCTGGCGACTACCTGCCAGCCCACTCGCATGCGGCGAGCATTCCTGTGTCGGATTCCCTGCGGGCCCTAGCGTTTAAGAATATTAATATTGATGGATGATCGAAAATTAATCAAAAATTAAATTAATTTTAAATCAAATTAAAATTATGTCAATCTAAATGAGCCGACTAACAAGCCAAAAGTTCAGCTCAGTAATAATTTCGAGCCGATTTTGAGTCGGAGTAGGCTCGGCTCGATCCAATTCGAAATCTGCTAGAACAAAATACATTTTATATTATAATACATATATATAATATATATATATATATAACTAATAATAAATTATCTTAAGCCAATAAATAACTTATATATATTTAAAAATAAAAAATTGAGCCAATTTGATTCTATTCAACCTGATTTGTAACTCAACACAATAAATTCGAGTCAAGCTTAATTCTTTTTTTTTAAACAAATATCGAGTAACTATCAATCATAAAGCGCTATTCTCAATTGTAGCAAACCTACAAGTCGTCCATAAGATGTCGATAAATTGATCTGCAGTATGAGCAAAAAAATCCAAAATCCTTGTGGATTAATTTAGTTTTGGGTTTTAATTCACAAAATTATCTGTTACGTTAAAATTAATTTATTAAATTAAAACTTAAATTTAAATAATTGATTAATAAATTGATCAAATATAATTTAAAATTTTAATTTATTAGATTATTTAGTAAATTAAGTTCTAATCTGTTAAATGATTTGATGAATTAAAGGCCTAAGTTATGATTAGTCAATTTATTAATTTATTATTAGGGATACATAATATTTTTCATATGTAAAATTTGAATTTGCACTGTTTTTTCTTGTTTAATTTCTCTTGTTACCTTATATCTTAAATATATAATTACAAACGTTACCTCTCATCAAATTAAGAACTATTTATCTTATTAAAGGAAGTAAAAATCTAATCATTTATCATTCTGCTGAATGATGCATATAAATTAATAATTATATATTTAAAGTACGAGATAATAAGTATAAATATCTAATTTTAAAGATAAAATAAATAAAAAAATATAACTTTAAGAATGACGTATAGATAGTTTTTAATTATTTTTTATTAGCACATATCCCAAAGCAAATATTGCGAGACAAATATAAACAATCTATTCATTGCACATTCCTTTCTATTTTGACTATTCCAATTAATACAAGCTTTGTAGTACATATACACACAAACATATATGTATTTTGATCATTAAATTGTAATGGATCAACAATAGATAAAATCATCTACTTTAGCTTTCGATCGCTTTTAGATCGTCGTCAATCCATCTTAAACAATTAGATGTCATTGTTTCTTTAAATCAATGATTAGGATGCGGAGTTTCTTACCAAAGTTTGGTAAGATAATGCGACGAGAACAAACAGAGCATGTAAAGTGTAATTTGTAATTGAAGTTCTTCGTAAATTTTTAAAATATGGTATTATATTCGTAATTATCCTAAATACATTGTTAGAACCTTCTCTAACACCCTGGCCGAACAGTAGCTCAATAGCAGCCCCTTGTCGAACAGCAGCTCAACAGCAACCCCTTGTCGAACAGCAGCTCAACAGCAGCCCCTTGTCGAACAGCAGAACAACAGCTCAACAACAGCCCCTTGTCGAACAGCAGCTCAAAGAGATATCATAAGATCGTACCCTCCGTACTACTGTATCAACTCAGCATTTAAGACAGCATAGGAGCCCACTCCCTAATCGTCCTTTGCAGGAGTATGTGTCAGATGTGGCAGACTAAACCTATTATGTCCCCTCCTCTCCAAGCTATAAATAAGGGGGGGATTCCTCTCTCTAAGGACCATTCCTTTCTCTCTCTCTCTCTCTCTCTCTCTCTCTCTCTCTCGGGCTGAGCTGCCCCTCTCTCTCTATCCCTCTTGTACTCATTCGGTCTCCATTTAGAGATCAAGCTTTGTAAGAGGAGATTCGATTAGTGGATTCAAATCGCCTGGATGACGTCGTGGTTTTTCCCCCGGATACTCGGGTTTCCACGTAAAAATTGTCGCCTCATTTCTCTTTGTGGTGGTGCATTTTTTGCATCAACATACATAATGAGTTTGATGTTTAATCAATTGGGTATAGAATTAAGTTACATTCGAGTCAATTGGAGAACAATTTCGATTAAATTCGATTGAAGGTGTGGCAATTTATATTTTGATCGGATCCGACTCAGTTGCAGGCTTACTGAGTTACGGCACTTTGATTTGGAGCAGCAGAGTCCTCTGTCTAGCTGTCGCTCTCTATCTTTTTCTCTCCATCTTCCTCCATATGGCTCTATTTTAATGGTTCGTCGAAGAGATCAAATCATGGGAACGCGTTCTTCTCCTATCCGCCAGATCAAAGCTCTCTCTCTCTAAAAGCTTCGCGCGTCAATCCACGACGAAGCATTAGTTAATTCGTTCTTCGATCTCCAAGATCTAGAAATCACCGGCGGGGATTCCGCCGGCGGAGATGGGCCAGCAGCCGCCGCAGCTGGGGGACACGACTCTCACGAAAGTCTTCGTCGGCGGCCTCGCCTGGGAGACGCAGACGGACGCCCTCCGCGAGCATTTTGACAAGTTCGGTGAGATTCTCGAAGCCGTCATCATCTCCGACAGGTTTACCGGCCGCTCCAAGGGCTACGGCTTCGTAATTCTCTCTCTCTCCCTCTCTCTCTCTCTCTCTCTGTTATGATCGAATTATTTTTTATTGAGTAAATTACATGCGAGTCCCTAAATTTAAAGTATAATAATAATTAAATTTATATTTCAAAAATTTTAACATTTGAATTTCTATATCTAAATTTTTTTATCATTTTTTTATTAATTATTTTTAAAATTACAATTATATCTTTCTATTTCTCTATCGGCCAGCTCTCTGACAGGAGCTGCACTTAGGTTCGGACGTCCGTACGTCCGGACCCCCAATCAGTGGGCGCCACGTGTGCCATACAGGTGGGTCCGGCACACGTGGCCCCCACTGATTGGGGGTCCAGACGTGCGGACGTCTGAACCCAAGTATTTTTCCTCTGACAGAGAGAGAGAAAGAAAGAGAAAAATATAATTAAAATTTTACAAAAAATTTAATAATAAAAATTTTAAAAATAATTCAGATATTAAAATTTTAAAAATTAGGAATCAAATGTTATAATTTAAAAATTATAAAATTAATTTATGTGATTTATCTTGTTTTTATTTACTGATAATAGATCATAAGTGTTAATTACATTTGAAACAATAAATTTGCTGAAAATTTAATGTATTTTGTTATGTTTAAATTTAAATCATTTAAAATAAATTTAACTTATAAAAATTTAATATTTATATTTTATTATAGTATATATATATTATGAGTAAATATCATTCAAGTGTTTTAAGTTAGAAGACAATATGAAATAGTTTTATGATTTTAAACTTTTTTAACAAAATTTTTAAAGTTGATATTTTATTTCAATAAATTTTTTAAATAAATTCTAAAAAATTTATTTATAAATTACATTTTAAAATATAAAATAATAAAAATATCCTCTAGCTTTTAATAATATATAATATAATAATTATATTAAATGAGCATGTACATTTTTTCATACTTTTACACCATTTTATTATTATTATTATTTTAAATGCACCATTTTATTATTTGAAATTACTATGAAAAAAAAATTATTATTTGAAACTATGAAGTTTTAAAAATTACGTCCGAATTCGGGAAATGATCCCTGCGGTACTCCTGCAGGTGACGTTCAAGGAGGCAGAGTCGGCGAAAAAGGCCTGCGAGGATGCGGCACCACTGATCAACGGCCGACGGGCAAACTGCAACCTTGCTTCGCTGGGGGCTCGCCGGTTCCGCGCAAAGGCCTTCGCGCCGGCGACCCCTATCACGGCGCAGCTGCACCCTGCAGGTTTCATTTGGAGCTAACTCTGCAATCTTTGTTGATTAATTTCCGGCTAATATAATTTGTTTGTCGTGAAGGTACGACGGCGATCGCCGGAGCCAGAGGTGAGCGGACAGCAGCAAGTACGGCGGCGCCACTTCCACCAACATGGTACTACCCTGCAGTCTCTCCGCCGCTTCCGTCGTCCTCACCTTTCCAGCACCATCACCCCTTTGGGTTCATTCCATTTTACGCCGGCGGCTCGTTCGGGTAATCTCTAATTCTCTAATTTGGTTGCCGGCGAAGCCAGAAGAAGGACTGCACCGCGATACGATTTTGACCGGCGGGCCGTACGGCCGGCGCTGTTGTTTTATGTTGAAATTTGGGATTTTCCTAAAACTGATTAACTTTAATTAATTTGAATTTGATTCGCTGTTTATTTAAAGATAATAACAAAATACAAAATTTTATACGAATCAGTAAAAAGCTCTACGTATATACAAATGATAATTATTAAATAATATTTTTTGATGAAATATAAGTTTCTGTCACTTTGACCGTTTCAATTTAAAGTCAGTCGAAACTATTAAAATTATTGAGTTTTGTCTTAAACCAAAACTTAGTAGCTTTCTCAAATTAGTTTTAACCAAAATCAATTTGAAACTACCGGTGCCAAGCTTTCAATATAAATATTATTTGATAATTTAGTGTTCATGTGAAAATTCGGCTAATTAGATTCGAAGGAAGTGATTTAAAAAACAATTGTGATGGCATATAGTTCAAGAGAACGGAGAGTGATTAATTAGTAGTGATGTTCCAAAAAAAAAAAACTTGTGAAACAAGTGGCGCCTAACAGTTTTTTTTTTTTGCTTGATAAGAATTTTGGCATGCCTTTTAATCTCGGCTCAATAAGCTTAAAATTCTAGATAACTTTTTAGATTTATTGAGTTAAGAGAAATTGACATAAAAATGAATCAACTTGCATCAAAAAGAGGGAAAAGCTCAATTTCAAATTGTAGAGGCATTTTTTAAGATAAAATTAGTTAGAGGTGTACATTCTTTCGATTTGAGCGGTTTGATTAACTGAATAAAAAAAGTTAGATTTGATTTTAAAATTTAATAAATTAAACAAATCAAATAAGACTAAATAAAATTTGATCGATTCGGTTTAGTTTAATTAAAACCATAGCTTTCTCTTTATTTAAAATAGTTGTTTTCAAAAAATTTTCTAAAGGATTCATGTCATGATTGATTCGACAAGTTTTACGCTGGCTGTCGACTGCCTAACGCAACCCTCCGCGTTTCTCATCCGGGACTTGGGACCCAGCAACGGCGCGTTCATGGAGTTTTAGAAAAGAAAGAGATTTGCACTGCTTATATTCAAGTTATTAAAGACATGTATGAAGGAGCTGTTACCTCTATTCGGACACAAGGAGGTTTGACTAAGGATTTTCCTATTACAGTTGGATTACACCAAGGCTCGGCTTTAAGTCCGTATCTTTTTGCTTTGATTATGGAAGTCATGACTGAACATATTCAAGATGAAGTGCCTTGGTGTATACTCTTCGCAGATGATATTGTTCTTATTGAGAAAACTAAAGAGGGAGCTAAAGCGAAACTAGAGCTTTGGAGGAATGCTCTAGAATCTAAAGATTTGCATCTCAGTAGATCAA
>JAEMOT010000124.1:134141-157478 GCA_019297695.1 Apostasia ramifera | reverse complement strand
TTAATATATTAATAATATAATTAAGATCAAGGCCAATTTAGAAATGTGAAATTCACCATCAAAAAATATGATGTGAAATATGTGAAATGCGTAAAATTTAAATGAATATGATGTAATAGTGGTAATATTTATCAATTAATGATAAAATGCGTAATTTCGTATAAATTTCATGTCCTGTATATAAAAACTCCTATAAAAAAATATATACTATGTTATTTATTAATTATAAATAAGTAAAATATAAAATAATAAATTTAATATCACTAATTAACCCATTTTAACAATAAAGCTCAATACATATTAATAATACATCACATGTATCAAAGAAATTGCCAATGTATAAATCATGATTATTAGTTTGAAAAAATTACATTCATGTCACTAAAATTTATCAATTTTATATATTATATATTTAAATTTTTAATATTACATATTGACCACAAAAATCATATAAAAATTCAAGTTATACATAACTTATGTCTTACGGTATATATGTAACAAATATGTAAAATACCTAAATTTTATCAATATTTATGTAATAACCCTCGGCCAAGAAGGGATATCTTGGCCCAAACTCAGTTTACATACTTCTAAAACATGTAGAAATGCAGCTCAAAAATTCAAATTACCTTTGAACAAGCTAGAAAATACTTGAAAGCATACTTCTTAGCAGCAATTGTGTCAAATTTAATGATCAAGTGAACATAGACAAGAAGCCAGAATGAGCACTAACATGTGGCTGAAGCATCCCTTCCTCCTTCAGTGCCGGAAAGAAGGGATATCTTCTCTGCTAACTTCCCTTCCCCACTGCAACCACATGCGATTCTTCCAGCTCCACTGATTTGCTTGGGCACTCAGTCAGTCCTCAATGCAGGGAGCACATTCTCCTTCTCTGTAGTTATGTCGGCCGCATTTGGGTCGTTCATCAGCTTAGCAGAGGGTGTTGAAGAAGTGAACTTCGCTACTTGCAGGCATAGTTCTTGAAAAGTTTCTGGCTTCCTGTGATCAACCTGCCCTTCACTACAATTCGAGGCCTCATTCGACAAAGTAAGAACTGCTCCAGCTCCAGTGGGAGGAAGATTGCTGAGTTTTAGTTTGTTTGCTTCAGCAATCTCGTAAATTTGTGTGTTCTTCGAACTGCAAGTCTGCAAGCATGCTGCTTACATTATAACAGACCTTATCAAAGAAACCACTTAACGAATTGGTTTATAACAGACCTTATCAAAGAAACCACTTCTAGGCCTTGGCATTCTGAGCCCAGACGGCATAGCCTGTTTTGCACTAGAATCATTTTTTACATAGCTTTTACTACCATCCACATTACCTGCTTAGTAGAAACTTGAATTAATTCCTCTTCTTGGACCTTCATGAATGGAAAATGAAAGTAATTATCAACCAAACCTGAGTTCTGGGAGGAGCCAAATGAGGATGATATGGCAACTGAAGTGGATGAAGATCCAGCATTTGAATCTTCTAATGAATTGCAGAACTTGACAGAAATAGATGACGATGAGGACGATTCCGATGCAACACTGTCGATAGAGCTGGTGGGAGAAACCTTGGAAAGCACTAATGCCGATTTTGCCAGATTGGGATGAGGACCTCCCAATGTGGGTCCAGTTCTACTGGGCTTTATAGAAGTCTTACATCTATCAGCACTGCATTTTCTTAGGGACACAAGGGATGGTACTGGTTTTGAATCAGATGAAGTACTTGTCGAACTAGTGGAGGTGCCTGAAGCAGCAAACAGGACCAAATTAGCTTCAGGCGATTAACCAGAGCCATTGATCAAAAGTTTGTTTGCTTCATTTGCTTTACACAAAATGATAGTGGAGACGGTGAAGGAAAAATGTTACGATCAAATAAAAGAGATTATGGCCAGCCACCAAGCCTAAGCCATTTAACTTGATCGGTTACCAAGCCTAAGCCAAACATCCCAAGCCACCAAGCCGTAGAAAATTTTGAGGAAACACAAATCAACATATATTTTTTCATTCCTCTTCACACGTATAAATAGATACATAACTTGGTAGTTAGTCAAAGAGTCAACTGCCCATTAAGAAAGTCAAAACTACACCAATAAATAACTACATCCAATAAAGTCAAAAGACCAAGCAAAGACCAAACTACTCACTAATCATTTGATTAAGTCAAATTAGACATGCATCCGACTTGTCTGGACTCTGATTTGGGTCGCCCTTATTTGCGATCTCACACAAGTTTATGTTTGACCTGGCTCCTATGTATGAGTGGTTCATGTGCTGCATCACAAAACCTACAGTATTTTGTTGTTTGGTATTGGTTCCCAGGAGTAAAGAACAAATTTTTCTGTTTTTGTGTACCTAGCCCATCTCCCTAACGAATGGCAATAGCAGATCCTTTTCTTGAGGAAAGCCAGATGGAAGAGATGCTAAGCAAGCTAAGGCAAACCATGGAATGACCATTTGACTACATTCTTGGTCCTTTATAGCAATATAGAGTTTTCTAAGTCTAATGGCAGTTCTGCAATCACTTGTTCTGACTCCTAAGATTTTTACCTTAAATTCGTAGGAATATTCACATATATTATGTAGAATATCTCAACTCTCAATAGTTATTACAAGTCTATAGAACATAGAAAAGCAGGATGCCCTTGGTCAATGTCAATCAGAGCAGAGGCTTAGATTACACATGTAAGCTACACAAGTTATGAAGAGCCCAGATAGAATAAAGAATATGTTGTTTTAGCCCTTACAGTCATTCAAGCAAAATGAATGAAAAATTATACAGATAACATTAACTTACCGGCAAATGCCTTCTTCGACTTACATTTTATCCGCACCATCTCATCAGAGCTCATTTTTTTGCCTGGTGCTATTGCTGGTGGAAGGCCAGATGAAACCTTCGGTGGTCTAATTGAAGGCTTTGAGTCCCCATTTCCACGTGAAGGCTAAATCCCATCACCAAAGGGAGTGGGAAAAAAATAAAAAGGTTATTAATAAAGAAATATCCGCTCTAATTAGTATATCTGAGACTAAATAAATACTTATATATATGTACATGTTGAATTATGTCAAAAAGAGCATACCATTTTAGCACGAACATGACTATCCTTGGAAGTATTCTCATGTTGTTGGCTGGTGGCATCACGACTTCTTAATGCAATTGGATGTCTCAACTGAACTTTCACAGGTTTAACAAATTGAAGGTATGAAAATACGTTGAACGAAATAAAAATGAAGGGAAAAGATTTGTGGCAGGAGCAATGTTCAGAAGTACCTTATTTTGAGATGAAAATACAACCTTCTTCAGGGCTGCAAATCAACCAGGTCATCATAGTTAATAATATTCACTTCATCGAAAGATGTGTGCAAAATTCAATGCAATCTCTGAAGATGAAAATGAAGATATAGAAAACTTACTTCTCAGGGGCTGCACATCTGATTTCTTTTCCTTATTTGGTGTGTTTGGATGCATCACATTGGAGGCCTGATTAGAGTTACCTAAGGACTTCTGAATCAAAGTTTGAACGTTCTTAAACAAGTTCGCTTCAAGATCTTCCAGGGCACAGCATTCACTACCCAATGTAGAGCATGACTCGGATGATTTATCTGATTCTTCGTGAAATCCAGGCAATGCCATTCCAGAGGCTCTAAAAAATGTGCTATTCATGATTGCCAGTTCTTCAGGTTTGAGAAAGCCTGTGGAAAGAACCAAAATTTTGAAACAATAATCTTAAAGGTGAAATAACAAATGAAAGGAGATTTAGAAATTCAGAAAAACCTTCACTAGATGAAAATGCACTATCCCAAGCCAAACTTTTACGCAAGTTATACTTGTCGGACCTCTTCCTTGTATGTTCTGGAGACTCTGAATGTTCAGGAACCTGTTCTGTTAGCTTCATTATTGTCTTCTCTATGTTTCCTGATGCCAAGGGACCAGATATTTCTGACCCTGAGAAGCCACATCGAGAAATAATGCATAAGAACATCAGAGCATTAATCCTGAACTAAATTGGACTCAGCTGGTATCAAGAATTAATAGCAGACTGCAGACGGATTATGGAATCAGAAAGATGAAGTTAAGTAAAGATTGTATCTAAGATCATTAATCATAAGTAGTAAGATATAATAATCAATAGCTTTCTCTGTGTCATTTTCAGTTAACTTATCATTTATAAAAAGATTAATTACTAAAAAGTCCTTATAGTTAATCCCTAAACACACTTTGGTTCACAGTTTTTAAAAACTTTATGATGGGTCCTTATTTTGAAAACTTTGTAATAATAAAGGTCCTTCAAAGTTATAATTATTACATGACGGTTCAAATTGATGGTTTTCATCAACATCTAAGAAATATTTTATTTTTTTATTTCTTAAATTTCAATTTTATCTTTACTCTCGCTCCCCTCCTCCACCTACTCTCTCTCCCTTCGATGACCCATTGCTGATGGCTTTGTAGCAGCTAGGGATGACAATTTTTACTCAAATCTATTTAACCTGCACCGACTTGCCTCTAATGTGACGGGTATGGGTTGCAAAGTTCAACCTTGACTCGCAACCCACCTTGGCCCTTGTTAGAGTGAAGCATAATTATACCCGCATCGACTTGTGACTAGCAATAAATTAAATAAAATTATACAATTTTAAAGATAAAATATTTAAAATAAATATTCTCTTTTTGATTTAAAATAAATAATTATAGATATAAGATAAGGCAGTGCGGCTTGGGGCAGGGAAGGGCAAGAGGGGTGGGGTAAAATGAGGAGAGTATAAGATAGTAGAAAGGAAGAGGGCGGGGTGAGGCAAATCGAGCACAAGTTATATGAAAAGAGGGGTGGGTCGAGGAGCGAGGCAGGGTAGGGAGTAGGGTGAGACGGGTATGGGTAAAAGTTAAAAGATTGTGGGGTGAGGTTGAGTTTTGCAAAACTCAACCCATACCTACCCCATTGCCATTTCTAGCAATAGCGGAAGAGGAGTCCAGAGCGAAGAAAATGAGATGAGAGAGAATATTAGAGAATGACATATTCTTGAGAAATTAAAGAAATGCAAAAGGTAAAATCGAAAATCTTTTAGTAATAACTACAGAGGAAACTCGTCTGTAATATTAGATAAACTGTAGAAACCTATTAGAAAGTTTAAAAAAACTGTGGATCAAACTATAATTGAGAGTAAACTATAGGGATAGCTTAGTAATTAACCCTTTACAAAATGTTCTTAAACTATTATTTCAGTAGCTATGCATGTCCACTTTTTAGTTTATCAAATTTATCAAATTAATTAGTATCACTTTATTAAGGAGTTGAGCAAGGAAAGCTAACCTTTTTTTGTCAACCAAACATCATAATATAGGATAAGGAAAAATAATGAGCAATATAGAAGTAGAGTCCAGAAGTAGAATGCAAATGGGCAAATTGGCCCCTCTAGTCTAACCAATTAAATGGTTAAGTTCAGCTACAAGAAACAGATGTTTCTGGGTATACAATGTTCCTATTTAGTAGTTATATGCATATGTATGTTCACACACTATATTTGACATATTCGATGTCATAATGGTCACACAAATCCATCAATAGGCTAACTCATAGTCAACATGATATTTGATGATTGAAGTTTGAGAAGCTTAGATGATTTGATGAGGTATTCAGGAAAATGTTACCTAAACTGAGAAGAGGGCAGATGAGGAGTCAGAGGTGCTGATTTCTATCATTGATGAGTTTGGAGGGACTTTTCAATTCAACTCTTTGCTGTGTCTTGTTATGGTGAGCCCTAGTAGTATCATAATTTTCTTTCTCATTATCACACCAATTAGCACGATTTGCCAAGGAATATTGTTCAAAAATATTAGATGCTTTCCATACTGCTTGATTATTTTTTAATGAGGTTGATAAGTTACACGAAAAACCAAAGACCACGATTTCTAATTGTGATGTTCATTTTAGTTCTTATTTTTGGAAAACCTATAGTATTTGATAGGTACAAAATTAACATTTTCTTCAACTTACCACTAACATACCGATGACCTAATTGAAGTGGTCAATTGGAGCTTAAAAAAGTTATTTCAATACCTTATAGACGAAAAAACTAAAGACTAAGATTTACTTTTGTCACGAATTGAATATGCATATAACATTTCTGTTAATAAGTCCATAAGGATGAGTTCATAAGAAGCATGTCATGATTATGAGCCTCATAGCTTAATAGATTTACTACCTCTTCCAATGCACGCACACATATTTTTAATTTAGCCTAAGCATTTTCACAACATATCCATGACATACAAAAAAATATTAAAGAATTAACAAATTTAATTAATCAAACTTATAAAAGGCTAGCCGATACTCACAAGAGATATTAAGTATTTTTTGAGGGGGAGTATGTCATGATCCATGTGAGACTTGAAAAGTTTCCTACTGAGCCATTGGGATCTACCTAATGATTATAGTATAAGCAACACTTTTAATGTCTCATCCTTAGTATAGCATACAAGGAACTAGTTGCAATATCCACTTACCCAACAAGGCTTTTGAGGCTTATTCCCTATCCCTTGAGAGTGAATCTATCCCATAGAGTCCACCAGCAATATTTGATTAGGAGAGCGGATAGATTGACCATATTCTAGATATCATACTTTAGTCACCAAAAGTTATAGCTATTGGTGGTATCTTATGTGGCAAAGGGTCACTTAGCATAAAGGATACTTGGATCTCAATAGAGCAACTCTACTAAAAGAACTTAGATCCATTGGAGGTCTACCAAGCAAGGTAGAGGCATACTCATCGGAGTTGATTCCTCCCCACACTAGAGGAGTTGATGAGGACACAACTACATTTGTCATGGACTTTGCTTCTAGAGTTTTTCTTGTTTTCCTTTGTGTTTGGTCACTCTCTTCTTGCATCTCTCTTGTTTGGTTTCTACAATAATTGGTTGCTTGTTTTTGGTTTTTAGCTTTGGTTATTTTTTGTCCCTGTAAATTACACTTTTATTTGAAAATTGTTTCATAATAGCAATCATTTGTAGCCTTCGTCTCTCTCGTATAAGATGATAGCTTCTATGCTATATCAGTCTCCACGCAAAGAAATGTCGTGAACTGACAAGCCTCATGTGTTCGCCCCTAAATTTGTGTTTCGCCTTCATGTTTCTCTTGATTTTGTTGGAAGCAAGAAGTTTATTAAATAATAAATAATCAACATGCATTGTGCCTTGCATCAGGCTTCGAAGAAGTTCCATCAATAACTCCACTATAAGAAGACGTCAGTAAATGACAACCAGAAAAACAACTCAATCAATAATTGGATATAAATAGGTCAACTCGTCTCATTATAAAAGAGAACTTTTCTCACTTCAAAAAATTTTGAAACGCCAATCATGGGTATTCATCAAGTAGGACAGCCCTTTTTCTCCCTCATCTTCTGTAATAAATCTTCTCTTGTAATTAAACAACAGTGATAGTATAGCTTCACCGTCTACATGAATGGCGTTTTGGTTTTTCTCTAGTTGCTAGCGGGCTATTTCTTTTGTTTCGCCTCATTTATTTTTACTCCATAATCTTTGCTGTGTCCTTGACGTTACAGTCAATGATCACTCACATGGAATATCTAGACCTCCATCTACATAGTCCAATCTTAGTGTCAACAGCACACTTGGCATCTTCACTGATTTTCCTTACAATGAATTGCAGACATTCCTTCAGCTTATACGGAAGGTTGCTTCTCTAAATCAAACCATCTATACTACTAATACAGCAGTTTTGATAACTTAATTTTTAGATTGCCTCAGCTAACTGGCAAAGGAATCTAATAACAGAAGGTATTTATTAGCTTCCTACAAAATCAGCACAATCAATGGCATTACTAGAAGACATTGCTTTATTCTGGTAAACTTTCTCACTTAAGAAATAATAGGTTCCACATTTTAATGATCGGACACTGAGCTCTCTGATCACAAGATTTCATCAAATGCTGCAAGGAATTGATCAAAAAACGCATACGCAACTCACCAAACATCCATATTGACTGAAAATACAAAGGAACCCTAATTCCTGACACCTATCTGCTTTTCAAGATTCCAGCAAATGCTCAATAGAAAACAAAAAGAGATACCTCCTGTACAGAGCGATTAATCAATAAAACAAAAAGAACTCTGAAAGAACATAATCGGAAGTGAACCCTAGCACACACACACACACGCAAAGAGAGAGAGAGAGAGAGAGAGAGAGAGAGAGAGAGAGAGAGAGAGCGAGAGTAAAAGAAAGGGCTGGACAAGTGAAGCGTACCTGAACCCTGGCAAGAAGAGGGAACGAGGAGATCGTCCTCGGCTGAAACGTCTATAAGAGGGACGCAATCCATTGGGAAGTTGCGGAAGTTCCTCACCAGCGGCACGTCGATAAGCAGGACCGGCGAGCCGAGCTTTGCATCGGGGTGTCAATGAGAAAGAGAGAGATTTGCGATCTCGATTGCCCCTACAATCATAGTTGGTAATAAAGCCTACTGGCTGCTGGAAGTGTAACGTCACCCTGAAATTTTCTCCTTGTACGCCCCCTTGAGAAAATATAAACGGCAATTTTCCCAGAGTTTTGAACTGTCAAATGCTTGAATGAACGAGGGCGTGAGATTATCATAATTCAACGGTCAGTAATGGCTTGATCCTTGCCTTTAACCGGTATGTTTACCGCATGTAGTCCATCCGGTCTACTTACCGCCTGCAATTCGGTCAGATAATCAGCACCTTCACAGTTATATCAAAATACATAGTATTGAATTTATCCAATTAAGATCTCCATAATTAATGCAAAAAAATACAAAAAAATATAAATTTAAAATTAAATCTTGATATAAATAAATTATAATAAAAAAATATTTAGTCAAACTCCCATGTATTTAAACATAAGCAGCGAAGATTGGCCAAACAGCCAGAATGTAAGAGAATTTATTCATTTCATACATTCTTCATTATTTTATCTAGTTGCTATGCTTTTAATGGCATGCCAGCAAATTACGATTTTTAACTTAATTGGAAATCATAGTTGCTGCTTAGTAAATCTGTGATGTCATACCCGTATACATGAGTTAATTTTAGTACGTCAATTGTTGAGTTTCTACCCTTTGAATATTTCACATGTTATAAGGCCAATAGTTTCTGTTAGGTACAAAAGCCTGCATGCTATGCCATGAAGAAAAATTTTGGCTATCTGCTTTTGATTTTAGATATACAATAAAGTCTAGCAAACGTGTGGGGGTATACCCAGACATGTAATTTGAGCACTGTATCTCATCTTCTACATAGATTGCTTTGGTGCTCGGAGTAATTTCACCTAATTTGGGAGCAAATCATGGCTAAAAACTTTAATTTGTTCCTCTCAGAGATTATAGAGATTAAATGCAAAATGCACCTTAAAAATCATAACTTTGGCACTTTGCATCCTAAAATTTTAAACTATATTTTAAATTTAGCACTTTGCACCTTTTTTTATGGTGAAAATTGTCAAAACAAAATATATATTTTAAATTCTGAGATGCAAAGTGCCAAGATATCTTTTTTTAAGGGTGCACTTTGCATTTCACCCATAGGTTATATGTTATCTGCTTATTCGTGTATATTTGATGGCATATATACAAATATATATTATATTTCATACATATACCATTTGCATGTGACATATAAATTTGCTTATTTTCATGTGCATTGAAATGTTCTTCCTTTTATTATATAAAATAATTTTGTGATCTTAGAATATCTATACGAGTTCAAAGGATTGGGCCATGTATTGCCACCCTAAATATATCAGCTAGCAAATTAGCTTGCTGTTCTTTTGATGGCAAGTCCGCTAAAAAATCATGTAAATTTTATTTAGGAGGCGCTTAGCTCAACAGTATTTTAATATTATATTATTATCTAAAAAAATAATATTTAATATGATAATAGCTAGTTATAAATAATTTTATAAAAAATTATCATCATTTAAAAACTATTGTTTAAATATCAAATCATTTAAATAATATACATAATATCAAGAAAATATTGATTTAATCTAAAATCATCTTATTTCAATTTTTTATTTAAAATTTAATGCTTACTAATTCAACTCAAATCATCTGAACATATACGCAATTAGGGCCTGTTTTACGCAAGACCAAAATAATATTAATTTAAAATAATAATAATAATAATAATAAAATTTTATTATATTTTACATAAATTTTAATATAAAAATATTATTTTATTTCACATAATTAATTATTTTTAATAAAATTATCAATTTTATTTCAAATTTTAGATCAAAATATTCAAATGTGTTTTAATCTAAATGTGAAATAAAATTAATAATTTTATTAAAAATAATTAAATAAAATAAAATAATATTTTTATATTAAAATTTATATAAAATATAATTTAAATTATTTATTATTATTATTATTTAAATTAATACCAATTTTGGTTCTTACGAGACAGGCCTTTAAACCCCGTAGGGGTAGCATCGAGTCAAGTTCGAGCAAATTTCAATATACTCAAACTCAAAAATTTTGATTTCAACGAGACTCGAAATCGAGAGTTTGAGTCGAGTCAGCTTGACTCAATTTAACTCAAATTCGAGTCAATTTCGAATCGATTTTAATTTTTGGATAAATTTAAATTACATAATAAAAAAACACATTTAAAATGATTACACTTTAACTCAAAAAAATTATTTTCATTTTCAATTTTTAATGTGCCACTCTTTCATACTATAATAAAAAAAATAATAAATAATTTTATTTTGAATCAACTCGATATTTTTTGAACAAGTCAAGCCAAACTCAAAATAATTTCGAGTACACTGAATAGCTCAAAACTCGACTCAAAATAATTCGAATTGATTTTGAATCAAATTTTTCATTGAGCAAGTTTCGAGCAATTTTTGATTTTTGAATAAAATTGCCAGCCCTAAAATCCTGTTTGTTTAAGGCTAGACCATGACCAAAAAAACCTTAAATTATTTTATTAAAAAATAATAAAAAATTAAATATAATATATTAAAAATTATGTAAAATATAATATAAAATAATTTTTTATATTAAAATTTCTATATTAAGTATGAAAATAATTCTTTTTAATAAATAATTAAAAGTTATTTTGGCCATAAATATGACTAATAAAATAACTTACAACTAGATAAAACCTTAGATTTTTCTCTCTCTCACACATACATATATATATATATATATGCTATGAAAGGAGAATTAAAAAGATTTAAAAAATACTATATATTACAAATAAGTGAGTTAAAATTATTTACATGATTATAATAAATGAATGTGGAGGTACTAATTACAATCAAATTCAATTTAATCGAATTGAATCAATTTCAACTCGAATTAAGAAACCTCTATTTCGAGTTTTAACCCAAAATCTACTCTTTATGCCAGCCATTTACCACATCAATCAGCAATAGTAGACTGAAATGCATTAGTGAACAATTTCATTAGATTATACCAAAAGATTATCAGAAAACAAACCAAAAATCTGCACTGCTGATGACAGAATTTTACCAATCAAATATCAAACCCAGAACAAATGACAGGATAAATGAAAATGGAAGGATATAATTACAAATAGTAAGGGGAACAAAATACTAAAAATCTAACAAGAAAAAGTGTTAAATATTTTCTGGGCAAGAAAAAAAAAAAAAAAAAAACACACCAAATTAGGTTGTGCCATGTTTTACAAATGGCAGTTGATACCTGAAAATAATGAAGATAGTAAAGACTTCAGTTAGTACTTGTATGCCTACTTCATTACGAGCAAATTACTAATAGATACTTAAAGTTTAACCATAATTACACATATACTTAGGTCTCTATTTTGAAACTGTAGGGACCTATTTTAAAATCTCAGGATAACCAAAATGAAAATTTTTAAAAAATATAGACCAATGAAAGTACAACTATGAATAAGCTATAGAAACCTATTGGTAATTTACCCTTTAATTTGTGGTTCTATGAAACTTTTATAATGTGTATACTATGTGTGTTTCATTCTCGTACATAATATGAGTATTGTTTTTCTTTCTAGGAAGATTTGACAATAATCAGGTTTCCCAAAATTTTAAAATAATGACAATGCAATGAAAAAGCCTGGAGCACAAACTAGTTAGGATCAATTACATGTATTTCTCTTCTCTATTCAGCTATATTTAGTGCGACATTTTCCATTTAGAGTGGATTTATTTAGAGCAGCACTCTATTCAATGTCTTCTTCTCTTCCGACTGATATAATAACTTGAATCCCATACATTTGCATATAGGAAATAAAAGAACCTCTATAGTAGACAATGGACAAGGCAAACCACCTCAAACATCACTCTCCCTCATCTCATCTTCTATGCATGCCACACACATCCTCTCTCGTATGGAAAAACAATCTATAATAAAATTTACTCTAATGTAATCATTTGTTCACCTACAAAATTGCATTTTAAGCTTTATTTAGTTGGAAAAAAAAAGATGATTTAAAAATATTTATAAAAATTATATTAGATGTGAAATAAAATGATTATTTAATATTAAAGTTCATGTAAAATGAGAAATAAAATATTATTTTATTTTTTAAAAATAAAATAATATTTTTATTTTTTTTTAAAATAAAATAAGATTCTTAGTTGCCAATTGACTTCTAAACACTTACTCCCATCCAGCATAGTATTTTTTTTTTAATAATCACCCATCAGTATAGTTGACCAAAAAATATAATGAAAATGATAAATACAAATTGAGGTGTTAAAAAAATGTCTGGTTGTTGTAGATCAATTTGCATCTTTCAAACATGATTTATCCAAACTTGAACTTCAAATTATATTTCGCACAGCTTTGCTTCATAAGCTATCAATGATTTTGGGATCAACATATGGAATTCAACAAATTCCAAACGGTCATCCTTACGTTAGAAGAGAATGGAAATGCCCCCGTGTTGACCCTCATTGTTAGAAGCCAAAGTGTTGACATTGAGACGTTCAATGTTGACACCTCTAAAAACTGAGGCTTAACAAACCAACACTGAGCCCACCAAAACATGTCATGAAGTCGACCTTCAACATCAACAAAAACATAGGGTTCAATAAAGCAACATTGAGCCTCACCAAAAGATACCATGGAATCGCTACATTGGTGACATCACCAAAGAGAGGCTTTGGTCCTAAAGTTTACGTCTCATGAAAAGATGCTAGTTAGTTATCACACAATACTGAGATCTCGAGAGAATTGAGGCTTGGCACCACGCATCAAATATCACAGAAAAGTACCCAAGAGTTGCACTACAATGGAAAACCTCAAAAGAGCTTAAGACTTGATGCTCCAACGTCAAGTTTTTCCCAAAAGAGATTGAGAAGTTGCTTTGCAACAATGACAATCAAGCAAACCAATGATTGATGTCCCGACATCAAATCTCACTAAAAGATGTTGAGTCGCCCAATAACCATGACATCTCAAGAGAACTGAGAGTTGACTGTACAACATCAAATCACATCTCAAGATGCAGGGATATCAATCAATATTCAAGGCCGATATCTCAAGTATAGAACATCATCATGATAGGTGCTAACAAAACAAAGGTCGTGTCTAATAACAATACGAGAGAACATACATCTATGTGAGGGATGTAAACAAAAAAAGGTAGTGTTAAACAAAAAAAGGATAAAAAATAAAGTTTAGAGATCGACCACAAGTCAACTCAAGAGAAAATAAAGCCATGAGACCAACTATTTCCTCTTGAAAGAAGAAAAAAAACCTTGAGGCCGACTATAAGTTGACTCGAGAGAACAAAGTCTTGATACCAACAACAAACCAATTCGAAAGAAAAAAGGTAACTTTGAGGAAAAAGCTCAAGAATCCATCACTCACCCGCTTAAACAAGCAAATACCTTACAAAAGGAAATGACAACAGGTAGGGACTAGGGACAAATCATGACAAAATCCTAGCACTAGCCATAAAGGCAAAAGAAGCACCGGAAGGAGAGAACAAAAGCTGCAACCAGATGACTTTTTAGTTGGGAGCAAATGTACGGGGGAGTAAGGCAAAAAGGTAGCTTGGAAATAAGCTAATTCCCCATTTGTTTTAGTGATTCTATAAAAAGAAAGAGAGATGTTATCTAAAACCTTTTAAGTGGATTAAGGCGGAGAAATAGAGTCCTTAATTTAGCACCACTAACCACCGATGCAGAGTTCATCTTCTTCCACATGTAAGCATTGAGCTACGAGAGAGAGAGAGAGAGAGAGAGAGAGAGAGAGAGAGAGAGAGAGAGAGAGAGAGAGAGAGAAAGAGAGGCTATCTACATGTGATCAAATGCGACATCTCTCTGCTTCCATACAAAACTCAAATCGAAAGTGTAGGAACGACATTTCAATCTTTAGACTAAGTGGGATTAGAGAGTCTAATTTCGGTGACGAAGTAGGTGTACCCCTTGCTGCTGCTATGAAGATTAATGCAGTTAAAGAAACTCTCCAGTCTCCAAAGACTTTAATTGTATAAAAAAGAATGAGCACAATTATTTATGATCACAAATGTCTCTCAACCCATTCCTGTCCAACAAGATGGATGGAGAATCAAAGGTCTATCAACCCATTTCTATCACTAAGAAGGAGATAATTAGAGAACCTCCCAAAAAGAGAGGTTGCGGTTGACAAAGCTACAGTCACTAGGATAGATGGAATTAATGTGCTCCAAAACTCAAAAACGAAAAAATAAATAATACAAATAAAAAGTTCGCACAAGGGAGGACTTGACAAGGAGTCTCATCTCCTCCAAAAAAGGGATGCATAATCAATGATCAAACTAAGGTATCAAGTAAATTCTTTGAAAGCTATTCTCACAGCACAAAAGAATGTACTAACATAGAACCTTGTAAGGCTTCGATCTTCAACATCAAGACCTCGAGATTCAACACCACAAATATGCTAAGGATTCAACCTATAATGTCCACCAATTGTACTACTTAAACTTGCTAAAAATTGGGTGACAAATCTAATTTAATTTTTAAAATTTTATCCAAATTTACACCTGCCCAAATAAGTTAAATTTACCTAGTATATAATTCAAAATTTATAAATGATTTATTAAATTTCTATGCTTTAAAAGTGGCATAAATAGAATCTAAATTTTATCAGACCACAGCTACAATAAAATGATAAATAGACCACCAACAAAAGTAGAATCTAAATTTTAAATTTACTATAATTTGGATTTATGATCTTTTGATAAGCACTTTTCTCAATTTGTCTTAAATAATGATACTTTTTTAATTTTATTTATTACACATTATTAAAAAATCGAACTAGTTTACTTATTACGCAGATTGTCGGCATCTATTTTATGATCGAACTAGTTTGCAGCTAGCCAGAACTGAGTCCAGTCGAACCAAACTAAAATCGGTTAGGTTTTGTTTAATAAGAACCCGTAAGTTATGTAAACATAAGTGGGTTAAGGTGGAAGAAATAGAGCCATGTAAAATGTAATATGATTGAGAAGCTTGCTTCAAATCCTTAAGGGAACATGTCTTCCTTTCTTCTATCTCTAATTCACCACCATGCCTCTCTTCGTCTCTTCATCTCTTCGTCCTCTGACAAGTGAATGTTTGAAGGGAGAGAGAGAGGAGAGAGAGAAAAAAGGAGAACTCGGCATCCACCGTCTTTGGACAAAACTCAAACCAGAGGTAAAGGAGTATTTTTTAGATTTTAGATCAAAGCACACCTATTTGGAAAATTATCAACTTTTATATGCAAAAGGTTCCAGAAACTTAAAAGAGCCAATATATTCCATATTACCCTTAGTATTATATTTGAACCCTCACAAACTAGCCTTGAAGCCAACATTTGCTTTTAGTAGTATGACTATACATATTGTACTCTTTGTAGTAGCTTCTTATGTTTTTGACAACAAAAGAAATCTCCCAAATGAATATAGTTTAAACCTGTTCCAATCTTCAAAGGGTGTATTAATGCACCAAAGAACTCTATTTTGGACATAACCTACAAATCATAACTTCTATATACAAGTAACTTATTGCAGCTAAACAAGTCAAACCTAATCCAACTACCCAAGCAATACTCAACCCAGCCAAATAATCCTAACTCGACAATCCCAACTATGTCCAGCACTGGCACTTCTTTGAATTGCATTTGATGCATGATCTCATCTCTCAATAAGATCTCTAATCATTCCTATTGTTGCTAGAAGCATCCTGATCTCTGCATTAAGGTATGGTTAGAGGAAATCTCTAATCGTCTAGAGATGGAAAAATATATCACTAACCTCCAGTAGGCTGGCCTTCGATCTACTTTGCATCGGCAATGGTTCTCACCAACCTCTCTCTTTTTCTCACTCATTTATGCTACCCTTTCTCTTCTCTGATTTTGATAAACTTCAAATATGTTTTGTGTGACACTGGCCTTTGATGATGTTTCTAGTTTATCTTTCTGCTTCTCCGTCCCCTAGCAAGGTTGGTTGTTGGTTCACACAAGTTTGAAGTTAGTGCTCCTAAAGTTCAAGAACAACCAGACTAGTTGAATTTTTTTCACAAAATTAAGGAAATAAATATAAAAAAATAACTTGCTGAATTTTTTGACAAAAAATTAAGAACATAAATATAAAAAAAGATGATCATTCAGAACATATGACTGATTTCACAGAAAAAGCTTTCAAAGGGGGCAATCAAGAGACTAAATTGGCCCGATCAGGTATCTATAACAAAACTTTAAATAAGAAATAAATATGTATAAAGTGTTGCAGTTATGAAGGCAAGCTAAATGTAAACGGAATACTGTTATGCAACCTAAATGTTACAGAAGAACAGTGTATATATTACCTAAGAACACAGGCATGTTGTCTAATATGCATCTTTCATGTCTGGGTCATGTCCATCGGATAGCTTCCTAACACTCTTAAGAATGTTGCAAATTCCTGGGAAATGAATACAAAAGGTTGCATTAGTGTTAAGAACACTAAAATTCAATTAAAGATTATGATGATTTCATACCTCTAGGTGCCCAAGAGCATTCTGAGCATTTTGTGAAGCCATGGATGCTTCAAAATCAACGTAGAATAGATAGTCAAAGTACCTACCCAATGTAAAAAAGAAAAAGAAAAAAAACCTAGAGGGTTAGTAAAAATAATCAGCTCTTCCTAGAAATTAATGCGACTCCAAAGACCACGTACAAGATGTAATTCTTAATTAAAGAATGCATAGTTTAATGGAGTGTCAGAAACTCAACTTTGCAGCTCCATTGCTTCCCTCATCCAATGTACGCATTGGCTTTCTCCTTTGAGGACGGCTTTCAATCTGGCAAAAAAAGATTTAAGATGATTTGAAGAAGAATAAGAAAAGGAGCAAACATGTGATTGCTAATTAGCACCAAGAAAGAGCACCGAGATATACCTTTGTCAAGTTGATATCCCGCATAGAAAACACAGCAAGTGCCTTGAAAAGCATGCCAGGCCCCTCTTCTAAAGAGAAAACTATGCTCGTCTGAGAATAACAAAGTTTAATATAGAGACTTGTCAAACACTCCGAGAGCAACATCATGAATTAATATCCTCAAACCATGATATCAAAGTACCACTCTGAACCAAACGAGGATCAAGGTTACCAATTTTGATAGTCGAAATTAATGCTGGGTTCACCTTAAATGGCCTATTGATGCCTGGAATAATAGGTTCTCTTGCCAGCATAAGAAACCGGGTCACATTGTCAGGGTCATCCTGTACAACAAGAGTCATGGTGAAAAGGTACTTGCGCAAAATACTAACGGCAGTTTCCCATGACATTAAACCTGAATATCTTTCAAACAAAAAAAAAAACCTGAATATCTTGAGCAAGGATATTTAAACCATAAATTTCAGCAGCTAACGAACTTGCAACTGCTCCTGTATCATGAAGCTGGTTTATAGCAACAAACTACATAAAGAACAGGAAGATGTTAACAGCCTGACACAGAACATTGTCCATAGACAAACTAAATAAATAGTGAGGAATGAAAAAACAAATGAACGAGTTTCCCAGTATTTCAAGACTGAAAGTTCAGTCACAACTTTACTTCCTCTGTCAACTGGCAAGGAGCAAGAATTAAATGAAACGAACAAATATGCTATAATCTAACCTGTGCAGCAATTGCTGTATTATCAACAGCTTCTCTAACAACTCCCAGCTTTGTTAAGGTATTCTCACAGTGTGCAAGTGCCTGGAATATACATAAAGTTTCCGTGAGAAATGCAAAAAGATTTTAAAAAAATTTGAAACAGTGGCAAAGAACTTACTTGAGGATGGCTAAGAACTCTTTTAAGTTCGTCAATTTTTATGCCATGATTTGCTAGCAAGCAATGCCGAAGTGCATATTTCACTTCTCCAACTATGTGTAAGCTATGGCGAAGCAAGAGGTCGTAGTTTCGGTGGATGCTACCACCTAGAGAATTCTCAATAGGCAGAACTGCCCGATCAACAATCCAACGTTCAACAGCCTATGAAATAATCAAAGGAAAGTCAACGATGACATAAAAATCATACATGAATACGGCAATTAAAAACACGGCCTAATATACAACTCTCATTGATAGATAAAATCCATAGTGACATGATCAAAGGTCACACAAAGGGGTAATCATACGTAATAAAAATTGTAATATGCAAATTATTCAATAATTACAAATAAATGTAAAGAAAGCAAACTGAATATGATTGAACTAGCAAAGTTATGTTTATGCCTACGTTCATTACTGAGTATCCCTTTAGTAGACTTTTTAAAGATAACAAATCTTTTATGATGTTGCCAAAACAGCAAGAATTCGATTAATCCTGGAGGGGAAATCAAAAATGATTTCGAAGCAAGCAAGTCTGTTATGAGAAAAGAATATGAAGTTTGAGAGAAACCTTTGAACATTTTGATTGATAAATTACTTTAAAATTGAAGACGCAAACTACATATAAGAGACTCAATATAAAACCAAAAGACTGCATAAAACAAAATTAGAAATTAATTCTACCATCTATTATTAGCATACAATATTTTGATCAAATCAGAACATTAGCGATTACGAAATATTAAGAAAATATCAACAAGGATTAAGAAATGCGATCTTCATAATTACTCATTTACCCTCTTATTCTTTAATTTCAGGGTTCCGCTTTCCTCTATAAAGCTCTAATAGTTGATGTTGAAGAGGATGGGATTTACTTGATTTGAGTCATGAGAAGAGTTACTTCTTCGCTGTTTGACCTATCTGGATGCAAGTGACGTCAAATTATCGTCGGAGTAGCAAAGGGCTGCGACTGATCTTTTTTTCGAATGTCGAGTGTGAGCAGGTGGCCATGGGTTTGACTTTGGGCTGCAAAGGAGCTGCAGTTCTTGTTGGCTTGAGGTTCTACTTGGTTTAGTTCATGTGTTCTGTGTGTTTTATTTTGATGTTGTTTTACTCAAAAATATTCATTTACATACATATTTTAAATCTTTTATTTTTTATTTTACAATTAAATTCTTCAAAATTTTAAAAATAAAAATACAAATATTCATAATAAATATTTTTAGAATATTATGTATATATGTCATTAATAACAAACATCTAAATAATTATAATTAGCCAAAATAATTTTTCAAAAAACTTATAAAAAGTTTAAACATGTTTTTAAAAGATTTGGGATACAAATTGTAAAATAAAAGAGTACGAGGTAAATCTCTCAAAAGTAGCGGGTAAAAAGTTTAAATATGAAGAAACATTAAAGGGGTAAATCTCTTAAAATATTCTCACATAAAATTTTGGATAATTTTGAGCAATGAAGTGCATTTTATAAATTATTCTCAATTTAGTAAACATCTCAATTTGAATCGATCAAACTCCAAAACTCTAGTTTGGTCTTTTGCTTGTCTAGCATGTGTGAATCTCTCAAAATATTTTCCCAATCACCTTTGGTCGGACAAATTCCAACGCTTCGGTTGACCGAGCCCCAGCACTTTGGTCAACCAAACGCCAGGATTTGGTCTAGTTTGGTTAGGTTGATTGGTCGATAATTGCTTAATTTTTTTTATCATTTTGATGTTGTTTAGCTCAAAAATATTTGGAGCATTTACATAATAAACCCTTTACTCTTTAATTTTATAATTTAACTTATCAAATTTTATAAAAATAAAAACACAAATATTCATATACATATTTAGAAAATTTTGTATATACATTGGTAATAAACATCTAAACAATCATGATTAGCAAAAATAATCTTTCAAAAATCTTGTAAAATAAAATGATTTTAAAGATTTGGGTTTTAAATTGTAAAATAAAAATGAGTTTAACATATTATTGGAGAAAAAAATGTGTATAAATCTCTCAAAATAATTACCGATGCACATAAATTTTTCAATAATTTTAAGCAACAAATGACATTATTAATTGTTTTTAATTTATTAAAAATCTTCATTTGAATCCGGTCATTAACATAAAAGTTAGCATCATTTGGTCTTTAATTATTGTTTACATTTTACTATTATGTCATAGAATCTAAGCTAGCATCTTTTGATCTTAACTAGTCAATTTGGTCAAGTAAGTTAGAGGACAACATCCAATTGAGGTAAGTGATCTATCTTATTTAGAAATTGAACAATCCTTCTTACATGATGAACATAATAGGCTAAAAAAGAAATTCAATAGTTTGGAGAATGAGCTTAACAATAGAGTATCACAGTCAGGCTTTAAAATAAATTTTGAAAATTTAAACATGAAATGTAAAAGCTTTGTTTAGTTGAAGAGTTATTTTGAGCAAAGGAGAAAATATTTTATTTTATAATTTAATAAGAAAAAATTATTTTAATATTAAAAAGTGTGAAAAAATGTGAAATAAAGTTAATTTTAATGTTGAAAATTTATATTAGATATGAAGTAAAGTTGATTTTTAAGGTTGAAATTTGTGATATGTAAAATAAAATTGTTGAAATTTGTAATAAAATTTAAAATATTAATAAAATCATATTGTCTTAAAATACAAAAATTAAATTAGAATTGTGTGAAATGTGAAATAAAGTTGATTATATAGACGTGTGAATTAAGTGACACAAAACAACTTGTTGGTCGGCAAAATCGACCAAAGTGGGCCCTTCCTTTTGGTCGACTAATCCCTTGCTTTGGTCAACCAAACAAACCCCTACTTTGGTCAACCAAACAAACCCCAGCTTTGGTCAAACAAACCCCAGCTTTGCTCAACCAAATTCTAAGCTTGGTCAACAAACTTTAGAGTTTTGGTTTGGTTGACTTAACCTCAAGCTTAGTCCTAACAAGCATTACCAATGATATTATGTGTAAAAATAGACAAGCCACATAATTTTGACAGTCCAATTATGAATATTCATCAAACTAAAGGATGAGAATAGTTGGTTGGCAAATTAGAGAATGACTAATGACATTGTGAAAGTAATATAAATGGTGGAGACATGGATCAACGTTGAATATTCATAATTGGATTGTTAGGCTTGCTTTGGCTATTAACATCCCCCTCCCCCGTGCAGGCCCAGGGTTCTAAGTGTCAGGTTAGGCGACTTGTGCACAGGCTTGATTTGCTGCTTCTCGGCTTGTTCAACGCCTCCTGACTCACCTATTCTAGCCTGTCCACTTTGCGCTGGACTTCTCTTGCTTTCATTAGTATAATTTCTACTCAAATTCAATTAATCACTGATTATTCGGTCTCAATAAAATTATTTACTTGATTAAAATTATTCATTTGGCTCTAATTGTGTGACCCTAGATTTATTTGAGTGAAAATTACTATTGAATTTATTTGGGAGACACCTGACCTGAATTTCTGAATCTGAAATCGGATTTCTTGAATTAACATTGGCGCTCTAATCTAATTTAATAAATTTTCATTTATCAGACAATCTAATTTAATTTTAATTTTAAAATATTTTAAATTTAAGATATTTAAAAATCTTATTTATCATATAATTTATTTAAAAAATATTTTTACTTTTAATTTAAATAATTTGATAATTAATCTTACTGATTATAAATTAAAAATTATCATTATTCATTTTTCCGTTCCGCATCAATAAACCTATCTTATAGATAGGGCTTAAAACTGTAACATTTAGCACAAATGACAAACCCACAAAAAAAATGCCACAACACAAGCCTAAACAAAAACGCCCGAAACCAAAACACATAATTGTTCGAAATCCCTTGAAATAATTAATTTGATACACACTGAATTCTATTCTAAGAAATAAGTAGAGCATAAAGTAGATTAATTTACTCACATCAAAAGCAGTCTCAAACAACTCACATGGAACCGCTTCACAATTGGGGTATGCTTTTGCTGCCGCAGCTTCGCTGTATGCGCCTGGCAAACCCTAAAAAGGTGGAAACACATCTATCCGATTAAATTACAAAAATCCAACAAGGGGGAAAAGGTCCAAATAATCAAGTTTAAAACCTGATAAGCAACTCTATAGCGAGATCTATCGACCGAACTGGACAGATCCAAAGCAGTAAGTGGCCCTAGAGAAGAAGTTTGATTCAGCACCGATCGGGACGAACAAAACAATGAAATAGATATAGAAGAGCGAGTTTACTCACTGGGTAGTATAGGCGAGTCCTTAGAAGACAAAATTGGAGACGATTCATTGGCGATTCGGTTGAGTTCCAGAGATCCAGCATTGTTGTTGCCGTCATTGCCATGAACGCCACTTCCAGCCTCGTTGGAAGCCCTAGCCAATGCATCGCTCCGCCACCCGAAAGAGACTCTCGAAGGATTCTGAATGGATCTTCTAGTTCCTTCGGTGATTAGAGATGGCCGATGGGTCGGCGCCGTTCGAGCGGCAGCAAAGGAAGCCATGCCTCGAGCTCGACGTCCCCGGCAGATGCAAAGGAGTTCTGCTTTCCAATTAGCGGCCAAACTCAAATTCAGGGAAAGATATCGCTCTAAAATTTGAGAAAGTCAACTATACCAAAAAAAGGGAAAATTTAAATCTTTTACCTTAAAAAAAAGTCTTTTTTACAAATAAAACATACTAAATTAAATATTTATAAAAAATATTTTTTTATTTTAAATATAAATTTACAAACATCATCCTTACGCTAATTTATATTTGTTACCTATTACTTTAACATAACTAAATTTAATACATGTAACTAATATTATATCTATCCCTTTTATTAAAGAACTAGATATAATTTAATTTTTTTATTTTTAAATTTTTTTATTTTAATTTTTATTTATATTTAAAATTTTTATTTTTTTTATAACTATATTAGTGTGAATTTTTTTGGAACGAGCCACATGTAATCTCAGCTATATGACTTAAAGACATGACAAATAAAAATTTGAGTAAAAGTTTAATTTATAAATTTATATTTA
>JAEMOT010000124.1:114004-134022 GCA_019297695.1 Apostasia ramifera | reverse complement strand
TTAAAAATAGAAAGATTATTTGTAAATATTTGACTTACAAATTTCTCTTATAAATATTTAATTTAATGAGTACTATTTATAAAAAAAATTATTTTGAAAGTGATAAATGTAAATTAAAAAAAAAACAAAAAAAACAAGTCCACCGTGGCCGTTTTTTTAAAAAATTTCTATCAAAAAAATTTAAAAATTATATTTAATTATCTATTCAATGAATTTAATTCATTAGTTAGAACGCCCAAAAAGCATTACAAATTAATCTTAAATTTTGTGAAATTTTGATCTTGAATCAAAATTATCTCAACGATCATTCTTCTTCAATCCTGATTTTCTTTGATAGAATCTAATTAAAATATTAGTACAGAGAGCAGATGACAGAAGGGATGACGCATTTTAATTAGAGCATTTATTTGTTAAAATTATACATTTCACCTAAATAATTTGAAATTTATATTTATCACGCCTAATTTTTTTATAGTTCTATGTATTTAAATTTAACCCACCTAAATTCATATATCATTTTAGCACAATCATAATAAATATTTAAGGGTTTACTTCTTATCAAATTAAATTCAAAATGTATTATATAAAATACGTTAAAAAGTTATTATAATAAGGTTTAAAAATGATGTGATTTTAAAATAAATTACTTTTAATTAACATTCTTTAAAGACATATATATATATATATGTTATGACGGGAAACAATCAAGATTTTTTACGTGGAAAATCGACTAGTGGAAAAAACCACGGCTCCTTTTCGAGGAGGCTTGAAAGATCACTAGAATTGACTTTTTGGTTACAGTATGCTCAAAGGATTTTTTTTGGATCTCAGCCCCCTTTGAAGACTGTTTACATGAGGTATATATATCCTGGTCTGCTCTGTCTAGTCACTTCAGCCGAATAATCTACAATCCTAGTGACGACTCATTTAATGCCTGCAGAGAGCTGTTATCTGACCTTTGCTGTACGATATACGGGGGGTACGACCTGTCAGCGGGAAAACCGCTTCCTCTGCCAGAGCAGAACGGTTCCCAACGATCGGGCGTCTGTCAGATCAAGCCCTTGCTTTTCTCTTTGCGCTCTTCGTCGTCCGTTGTTCGAGATGATGCATCTCTTGTTCGACGTGGAGGCATTGCTTACGTGGATTCCACGCAAGCTACTACGTGGATGGTCCAGATCAAGAAGTGCGGATCCAAATGCAACATATCCCCCTGATAGTCGTGAAGCGCATTGATGCACGTGCCCGGTTGCCACGTGGGTCTAAGGGGCCTATAAATACTTGTGAAGCATCGGTTAGGTCTTCTGTTGACCCGAGGAGAATTGGTGTGATGGACCTCTTTTTAGGCGTAGCTGGGAGTCTTGAAGGAGGGAATTCTGGAACCAGGGTTCCGGCCAGGCCGGATCAATCGGGCGCAAGGCGTCCGTCTGTTCGAGAAGAGGTATCGAAGAAGCCGAAGATTCGCCTTTCCAGCGCAGGGGAAGGCGTACGTGGGGCGTCTGGATCTTCTTCGGGTGATGCACGAGCAGCTCCTCCGGTGGAGGATATGATCATGGTTGCTGACGACGAAGTGCAGCCAAGGAAGGAGAGTGCGGAGGATCGGCCTCCTGCGTCGTCTCTGGTGGTCCAAGATGCGTCTTTGCCGGGGCGGGGCAACGTGACCCCCGTCACTTCCTCTTCGGGCCCCTCTGCTAGTCCAGAGCCTTCGCCAGGCGGTCAGAGAGGGCCTGGGTCCGTTAGTTCGACTGCGCAATATTTTGCGCGCAACGTTTGTTCGCATCTTGACCGAATCGAGGCGCGTCTAGCGAGCAGGGGTCAGGCAGCAGCCCTTGAGCAGAAGGCAGCGGTCTTCGAGGAGAAGATAGAGGAAATTCTCTCCCTTCTTTGGAGGCTGGAACCGTCCGAGGCGGAGAGGACGATTGTTGACTTGGAGTCGAAGTGCGCTCGCCTCGAGGGTGACCTGGAGATGGCGGCCGCCGAAATTGAGGAGTTGAAGAGGGAGAGGGGCGTGTTGATGTCCCGAGTCGAAGAGCTGGAGGAGGAGAACCGCCGCCGAAGAGAGGTTGCCCGGACTGTTCGGGATCTGCTTGCAGAGTCAGAGCCGGGACAGTCCTCATAGTCTTCTTCTTCTCTCTCTTTTCTTTTTTCTTTTTGACTGTAAAAGAATTATTTAAATGGAATGTTCGTGGCATGCGCCTTTTGCTTATATATATTTACATTCATTCTTTTTGATGTGGTCGTTTGGGAAAAACGAGGTGAAGTTCGCGCCAGTCCGTTTTGAATTTTTAGATTTGGGCGGTTAGGTGTCAGTCCTCGGGGATTGGAACCGTCGGTTCCAAGGACTATAAATATGTGAAAAAGGGGTGAGGGACCGAGTACCGATTTCCTTTGTTTATTTCTTTCGCCCGTTCTTGTTTTTCCAAAATGGTCAAGAAGTCGCGCAGTAGAGCGAAGGACATGTGGGCTGATTACCATGCTCTTGGAGGGGAGCTATGTATCTTACCGCCGCACACTTTCGAGACGGAGGTGTTGCAAGTGTGGGGGAGGGACCCGGACGTTGGCCTAGAGTATCCGTCAGAGGGAGCAAAGTTCACAATCTTGCCGAAAGGGAAGATGGCAGTGTGCCTCCACCACCTGCGTGGAGGGTTGTTTCTTCCTTTTCAGCCGGAGTTCGTGAACATTTTCAATCACTTCGGCATCGTCCCGATGCAGCTTCCGCCAAACGCCGTCACCATGATCTACTGTCTTGCTAAGGAGCTGCGGCGCCGGCAGATACCTTGGGACATTGAGATCTTCAAAGCTGTTTTTCGATGGGAGGCCAATCCTCGTCTGCACGGGTGTTTCGTTTTGAAAGGTAGGCATTGTCAGGTGTTTAAAGTGAGGGACACCGGGTTTGCAGACAGGTATAAGAGGTTCTTCTTCGCCGAACTTGGCGGAGTAAAGTTTGATGAGCCACGTAGGGTAGGTGAGGCGAGATTTTTGGGAGAAGGGATTGGTTTTGAAGACCCTCGTTTTCGGGAAGTAGATGAAATCTGAAAACGTGTACATGATGCAGAGGACTATTTGCGGGAGCTCGAGGTCGAAGTGCGGGAGTACTCAGGTGAGTTTTGTCTGCTCACGCTTTTTCTTCCTTTGGATGCTAACTTTGTTTTTCGGCTTGTGTCGTAGGCCAACCGGAGCTCGAACTGGGATGGTTCCGACTCTGGCAGATAGGGAACAAAAGGGTTCCCCACAGTCGGCCGGGGCATTCTCGTCTTCCGGCAAAAAGGAGGCGCACCGCACCTGGAGCGTCAGGGGAAGGAACTTCGGCCCAGTCTCGGTCTTTCGATGAGGGGGCGGATGATTTGGCGTATATCGACAACATACAGGTCAGTGATGATCCCGAAGAGCTGCGGGGAAGGCGTGAAGGCGAGATAGGGTCAGACGCTGAAACGCCGGATTCTGCTGGCCCAAGTGTTGAAGAGTCCGTGGGAGGTGTTCGGGGAGTACCTCCACGGATTGTCCCCGAAGGGAGGCCGGACTCAGTGACCAGGCTGGGCGCCCGGACTACCGACTTGTTGGAGCAACTCACTAGGGAGGCCATGGCTCAGGAGAGGAAAGCGAAAGAGAATGAACTTCGATACCTGGAGTCAGAACGTCAGCGTCACCTTGCTGAGAAACGTCTTCGTTTGGCGATGCGGAGCCTGAGTGAGTCCAGTCGTCGTGAGACCGAACTTCAGAAGCTCCTGGAGGGGACGCTTGATCAATCTGCGCAGATCCGTGAGGAAGCGGTCGTCGAATTCCGCCAGTCCCTCGAATTTAAAGCGTTTATCAAAGGGGCATTGGAGAGTTCGGTAAACATGTTCGGTTCCGCTCTTCTCAATCGGGGACTGGTTAGCCGTGGGGATCTCGAAGGGCTAGATATGAATGAATGCATTCTTTCAAGGAGCCGTTCGTACCATTGTCCCTTTTTTGACATGTCGGCTGAGAGAATGGGGCGGATGTTCGCCTTCGTTTCGAACATGAAGGCGGTCATCCCTCCTACTGAAGCCGAAATGGCGGGGGCCGCCGAAGGGGTTCCCGCTCCGGAGGAGGATCCAGCTTCACGTGGAGAAGGGATTTCAGAAGGGACTTCGGAAGGACCCTTAGTCGTTTCTCCAATCCGCTCGCGGGATCCATTGCAGGACGTACCGCGGACTCCTAGTGCTGACTTGGTGGTAGATTCTGATCCAGAGTCTTTCGAGGACGAATAGTGATCTTTGTAACTTTTTCCTTCTTTGTGTAAAATAACTTTTGTAGTGCAAAGTTTCTTGTAATGCAAAGTTTTTCTTTTGCACTAGATTTCTGTTTATGAAACCTTGTTTGGTTTGATTGGCTGGGACTTCGGGAGAAGGAGTGCCATTTGCTGTGGGTTGCTTTTGGCGCTAAGTTAGGATTTTAGGCCAGGGACTTCGAGAAGGGGATTGCCCTCGACTGCCAGTCGCCTTGGCGCTAAGTTAGAATTTTAGGTCAGGGACTTCGAGAAGGGGAGTGCCCTCGACTGCAAGTCGCCTTGGCGCTAAGTTAGGATTTTAGGCCAGGGACTTCGAGAAGGGGAGTGCCCTCGACTGCCAGTCGCCTTGGCGCTAAGTTAGGATTTTAGGCCAGGGACTTCGAGAAGGGGAGTGCCCTTGACTGCCAGTCGCCTTGGCGCTAAGTTAGGATTTTAGGCCAGGAACTTCGAGAAGAGGAGTGACACATGGCTGGTAGTCGCCGAAAAACTTGTCTTGAAAATAATGTGATACAGTGCTTTATGAGTAGAATTTTCTGATGTCGTTGCCGCTCCAGGTCCTCGGCAGGAGGGTCCCGTCATGCCTTGATAATTTGTATGTGTTGGGGCCGATGACTTTGCGGATGACGAAAAGGCCTTCCCAGTTGGAACTGAGTTTTCCGGATGTCATGTCTCGGCCAACATTATTTTTTAATTTCAGGACCAGGTCACCCTGTTGGAATGGTCTCCTGTGGACGTGCTTGTTGTAGTACTTTTCGATCCTTCACTTGTGTTCTGCTTGTCGAAAGGATGTCAGTTCTCTGTCTTCTTCGAGGAGGTCAAGTTCGAATCTCCTTGCATTCTCGTTTTGTTTTTGCCAATCAAGAAGAGCAGGTGGATCGAAAGTGCTAGCATTTTCGACTCGGGGGGAATATACGTCTAATTCGACTGGGATGAGAGCTTCTCCCCTAAAAATAGGTGAGTTCGGGTTGTTCAGCTGTTGTGAGTTCGGCGACGAAATCGGCGAGTGCCTGACTCTTCGTGGCTGTTCGTGGGAGGAAGTCGATATCGAACTCAGAGAGCTCTACTGCCCACTTTTGCAGTCTTCCGAAGATTTCGGGGGAGTGGAGTATTCTCCGAAGGGGTTGATCCGTCATCACCTTGATGGGGTGAGCTTGGAAGTAGTGGCGTAATCTGCGGGCAGCAGAGATTAGTGCGAAAGAGAGTTTTTCGAGGGGAGGGTACCTTTCTTCGGCGCCGTGGAGGATGTGGCTGATGTAGTGGATCGGATGCTGTCGGGCGACCTCTTCTCGAACAAGTACTGCCGACACCGAATTGTCGGTAGCGCTGAGATAGAGGAAGAGGTCTTCGTCTTGGACCGGGGCGGAGAGCAGCGGTGGTGATAGCAGGTATTCTTTCAATGATTAGAAAGCTTTCGCACAGTCCTCGTTCCATGCCTGATTTTCTCCTCGAAGAATTTTGAAGAAGGGGAGGCAGCGTTCGCTAGATTTTGAAATGAATCTGCTGAGTGCCGTGACCCTTTCGTTTAATTTCTATATATCTTGGACCGTTTGGGGTGGCTTCATCTCTTGTATAGCCTGAATTTTCTCAGGGTTCGCCTCAATGCCTCTAGCCGACACCATATGCCCCAGGAATTTGCCGTATGACGAACCGAAGATGCTCTTGAGGGGGTTGAGCTTGATGTTGTAAGTTCGGCAAGTGTCGAGCGTTTCACGGAGGTCTTCGAGGTGCTGCTTCACACACTTGCTTTTAATCAGCACGTCGTCGACATATGCTTCTACATTCCGCCCTCTCTGATTCTTGAACACATTGTCAATCATGCGCTGATAGGTCGCACCTGCATTCTTCAAACCGAAAGGCATCACTTTGTAGCAGAAGGTTCCCTGGTCGATGATGAACGATGTGTGCTTTTCGTCGTCTTTCAGCAATGGAATTGAATTCTGGAGCAAAGAAGCTCTCTTTTACCATTATCACCACATTCACATAGTATGGGAAGAGAGCAAGGTTATCTCTCACTCAAGACATTGACGATGAGTTGATGACGATGCCATTGTAGTTGAAGATGGACTAGGGAATCTACGGGTTTCAGAAAACATGGAACTCCATGATATGGTAGGTTAAGTGGAGGCAAAGCAAGTGATCCTCAAACAAGGTGAGGAAGATGAGTTGACAGGTGTGCAATCTTAAGAGAAAAGAATTCCACAAGTGTAGCAGATGTGATTGACTAAATTAAAGAAGCTCTCCTTAAGAGAGAGAGATTGAAAACAATTTTTCACCCTAAAGAGGATACTTCTAAGACTTTCAGAGATCTAGGGTTCGAATATATCCTTAAGAGAGAGAGATTGAAAACAACTTTTCGCACTAAAGGGGATACCTCTAAGACTTTTAGAGATTTAGGGTTCGAATATATCCTATAGGTGCAATCCCCTGTAATTTTAATGGGAGATTAACTTAACAAAATATATGACACAATTTACGAGAAGGCAATAGAAGAATCCTGTAAAGATTCTATAATAATATCTTCCAGGACTCAATTGGTGATCCTGATTCATTTAAACCAGCTAGGGGGCTATAGAATAATGCATTAGGAGCCATAATTTTCATTGTCCAAAGATGTTCCAATGAGTTAGGAGGGAATACAAAATTAAGTCCTAAACACATCTCTTTCAATCAACCCAATTTATTCTCTGCTGGCTCAGGCAAGTAAAGAAATCAAGGCATTTCTATACTAACTCCTTGAGTTTATGAGATAACATATTTAAGAATATGATAGGCTACTCTCAAGGGGGTAGGCGTTATAAGTCTAATGAAGACATCAGACTGAAGTCAACAGTACTATAAAACCTAGACTTTGTATTGTAATAGCAAAAAAAGAGCATGTAAGCTGATTGCCTAGAATTTGAATGTTGACAATATATTCAAAGGCATACAAGCTTGTTGTCAGGATCTGGGCGTGATGACCATATATTCAAAAGCACAAAAACCGGTTGCTGAGGTTTGAGAATGATAACGACATATTTGAAGGCAAAAAAGCTTATTGTTGAAGTTGAAACCACTAGCACTATATTCAAAGGCATAAGAGACTGCTGATAAAGAATTTGAGTCATAGTGGTGTATTAAGGGTATGAGAGCTTGACATTGGTTTTATACCATTGATGTCATATTCAAAAGCATAAGAGCCCACCACTGTGGAGTTAATTGAAAAGGTGGTTTCATTGATTGCTATGGGGCTATGGAAGTAGATTGCTAAGAAAATGGGGGTTGCCTCATGCCAGGACACATCATATTGGGGGTTGATGTAACTCACTAAGTAGACTGCTAAGTAGTAACCAAATGGTATTTTAGTAACTTAATTCCACTGGATATTTTAGTAACTTCATGCACCATACTTGAACTCTCCTCAGTTCAAGGCTCTAAAAGCTCATTGGCACAAACAAGTAAAGTTGAAATGAAACTAGCCTAGAATCATTGAAGTTATAAATTTAAATCGTACTTTTGTCTATAATTTACAAATTTAAACTTAAATAATAATATATGTATACATTTGATATCTTAAATATACTTTTTTATTTAAATTTTATATTTATATATTGAATATATATTATATTTTGTATTTTGATATATATATATATTACTTTAAATCTACTGTTTTACACATACGCCACTTTCCGGAATTCTTTTTTACCACCACCACATTTGCAAGCCACGATGGGTAGGTGATTTCTCTAATGAATCCTGCGGTCAAGAGTTTTTCGACTTCTTCTCGAATCGCACGTTGTTTTTCGCCGCCGAAGCTCCTCTTCTTCTGTCTGACGGGGGCTACTCCTGGTTTGAGGCTTAGCCGATGTTCGGCTACGGCTCTATCTATCCCTGGCATGTCGCTAGGTTCCTAGCAAACACATCAAAATACTCAAAAAGTAGAGCAGCCAGGGCGGGCTTTCATTATCAGGAAAGTTTTTAGAGATGAGTACAGTTTTTCCGTCGGCGACGGTTACATGGTCGTTCTGTTAGACCGGTGGTAAGGCGTGATCTCTGGGATCCATGTAGTCTGTGTGGAGGCGCGCGTTTATCTCGAAACACTTGCTAGCGCCGGCCTTGTCCCCCCTGATGGTCGCGACGCCGAAAGGCGTGGGGAACTTCACACACAGATGATACGTAGACGCGACCATCTGGAATGCCGCCATTGCGGGGCGTCCTAGGATTGCGTTGTAGCCGGAGGGAGCGTCCATGATAATGAAGTCGATCTCCCTCTCCAGTCTTCTAGGACCCTCTTCGAGGGCGACACGCAGGGTGGCGTACCCGGCGGGTCGGTAGACGTCGCCTGAGAAGCTGGAGATCGTCATGGATGGGGGGAGAGGTTTGCATGGACCGACGCCCATCTCATTGAAGGCGCAGAGATACAGTATGTTGACTGAGCTGCCGGTGTCGACCAAGGTTCGGTGGACATTGCAAGCTCCGATTTCGGCGATGACCACGATGGGGTCGTCGCGATTTATCCCACCTCTAGGGAGGTCTCCTGCAGTGAAGATGATATTAGGCAAAAGAGGGGGGAGTTCGACTGTGCATACCTCCCGATATCTTCGAGTCCTGAGATCGCTGTGGTAACCGAAGATTGAAAGGACAGTCTTCTTGCCGTCGGCTTTCGATGTGGCTGGAGTCGAAGAGGGGGCCCCTCTGGGATCATCGCTCGGAAAGAGCGGTCGTGCCGCTTTCGGCAGGGGCCCCTCGATCCTCTTGTACCCGGTGAGGTAGCCATTTTCTATGTATTCGTTGATGAGTACCCGAAAAGAGCGGCACTCGAAGAGAAGATGGCCGTAATGTTGGTGGAACTTGCAAAACTTCGTGGGGTCCTCACCAGGTTGCGGCGGCTGGCGTTCGCCGCAGTTCTTGATGAAACCTTTATCCCTGAGGATCGAAAAAATTTCTTCGATGATGTAGACTGGAGTGGCAGGGAGTGGAGACTCACCCTCGAACTTGCGCTTCCCGTGGGAGGGTGAGAAATTCCGATCACGAAAGCTCCTTCTGGGAGTGTTCGGGTCCGTCTTAGGGGCCTCGCCCTTCTTGGCCTGGGGCGAAGGGACCTCTTGCTTGGCCTTTGTCTTGAGGGCCTTGGCATCTTCCAAATGGATGCATTTTTCGGCGCGGGCCCTTGCCTCTATGAGAGTCTTCGGTATGTTGTCGACGAAAGAGTCGTACAACTCCCCGGGCAGAATGCTGTGGATGAAGATCATGGTCGATCTATCGTCCATGGTGTCCTTCGTCTCGGCGTTCATCTTCGAAAACCGGTCCACGTAGTTGCGGAGTGATTCGTCTGGGGCCTGCCGTATCTGCCACAGCTCGTGGATCGTTCGGGAGGTAGTCCTCGATGTTCCGAACCTAGTTTTGGATAGAAAGTCCTCGATGGTCCACGTAGGCAGAAAGTTTTGGATAGAGCCTTAGGGGACTTCGTCGAGCCAATCCAACGCAAGGCCCGTCAGGGTATTTCTGAACAGGCGACATTTGTATGCGTCTGAGGCGGGGTCGCTCGTTGCCAAAGCATTCTCAAAGCGCTTTACGTGCTGAGCCGGGTCGGTGAGGCCGTTGTAGTCGCCGACCCGGGGGGCCTTGTAAGCGCGCGGCGCCGGCGCCGCCATTATGGCGGACGAGAAAATTGTATCTACCGGGGGGGCCGGGGGTAGACCTCGGGCCGACTTTCGGCCGCAGCATGTGTGCTGGTCTCTTCTGTGGGCATTTCGACGCGCTTGGAGCCTGGTTACTGAAGCGGGCCTTCGAGAGGTAGAGCTAGAGGAAGGGGTCTCTGCTGCTGAAGGAGGGCAGGCAGGTTAGCCAGGAAGGTGTTCATTGTTTGGGTGAGGGTGGCGACCGTGTTCGTTAGTGTTTGAAGCTGTCGGTCGTCCCTGGTAGGATCGTCCTGGGGCAGGCGTGTCGCCTGTTGTTCGCCAGGTGGTGGGGGAACTTTTTCGTCATGAGTGTTCTCCATGGGTGTGAAGGGATCAGGTTTGATCCTACGTGAGGGCACCAAATTGTTATGACGGGAAACAATCAAGATTTTTTACGTGGAAAACTGACTGGAGGAAAAACCACGGCTCCTTTTCGAGGAGGCTTGAAAGATCACTAGAATTGACTTTTTGGTTACAGTATGCTCAAAGAATTTTTTTTGGATCTCAGCCCCCTTTGAAGGTTGTTTACATGAGGTATATATACCCTGGTCTGCTCTGTCTAGTCACTTTAGCCGAATAATCTACAATTCTAGTGATGGCTCATTTAATGCCTGCAGAGAGCTGTTATCTGACCTTTGTGTACGATGTACGGGGGTACGACCTGTCAGCGGGAAAACCGCTTCCTCTGCCAGAGCAGAACGGTTCCCAACGGTCGGGCGTCTGTCAGATCAGGCCCTTGCTTTTCGCCTTGTGCTCTTCGTCGTCTGTTGTTCGGGATGATGCATCTCTTGTTCGACGTGGAGGCATTGCTTACATGGATTTCACGCAAGCTCCTACGTGGACGGTCCAGATCAAGAAGTGCGGATCCAAATGCAACAATATATATATATATATATATATATATATATATAAAATAGAAAGAATTTGTAGTACTTATAATCTGCAAAGAATATTAAAAGAAAAGAATTTGATATTATTTATCAGGTACAATTAGTTATATAATTGTTAGATTACAAAATTTAATAATATATATATATATATATATATATTAAGATAATAAAAAGAATTTGTAGTATTTATAATTTTCAATGATTCATATATTAATGGAATGAATTTGATATTATTCATCAGTTATGATTCATATACTTATCAATTTGATATTTATAATATAAAGATATTTTATTGATTCATATATAAATATTTTATTAGTATTATTATTATGATTATTATTTGTTAGAGCCATTTACAAACTACACATCTTATGTTTTATAATTTACAGACTTTAGACTGAAACATACATATTATTGCAATATATATTTATACACATATTTCTTCATCTAATTAAGTTGACAATAAAAAGGGCAGTAAAAAATCCCGTTAAATTCAAATTTGTAATTACCATTTTTATTTTTTTTATTTTACTTATTTTCGCTTACTCTTAACCCTAACAACGCACTTGCTAGGTGAGGTGCCAAATCCCTGAGCATCATGTGTGTAATGAAAGTGGATCCTATCCAACAATTTATCGAAACAGTCAGTGACGCTCGTGGCCGAAGAGGCGGTGAATGATCACCGGGTAATGTCCTGAGAGAAAGGAATCACTAAGGCAAAGTGCGGCTCTTGACAGGCTTCTAGGTCGAATAATAAGTGGTGAGAGGAGCACAAGAATGAATCATCCCACATCGGAAAGGGAGGGAGATCCTGAATTGTATAAGTAGATAACATGATCTCAAATAGTAGAGATGCCTTTGAGGCAAAACCATGAGGCTAATGATGAAAAATGCTTGGGTTGAAGTAGCACTGGGATGGGTGACCTTCTGGAAAGTCGAAGTACTCAAGCATACAGTTTTTCTAAAGTCAAAGCGGGTAATACCTCTACAATGAGATCATAAGATATTACACAGCATGAGGTTTATGAGATCATAGGATATTACACAGCATGAGGTTCTAGACGCAATTTCTTATCAATGATAATTTGTTGAAGAAAAGAAAGATGATTAACAAGAAGTAAAAAATAACAACAGCAGTTATATTTCATGTAACTGTAAATTAAATATAAATTTGAATTTATTAAGCCGAGTTACAAGTTATAATTAGATTAGGTCGAGCTAGGCTTGATCTCTATTTTTAAATATAAAAAATATATTTATTAATTTAAGTATGTGTTAGCTTTTAACACATCTCTGACCAAAAATTGATATTAGCAATTCATCTTTTTATTTATTTATGAACATTATTTTATATTTAATATACTTTTAACATAAGTAATTTATTTTATTTTTTATTATATGTATTCTTTAAAAAATCTTTTTTTATAATTTACTCTTTTTTTTGTAGCCTCTTCCAACCAAACTGCTTCTTCCCCAATTTACTCCACCCCTACAATCCCTGTCGCTCGAGTCGGTCATTCATTTAGCATGAAACACTTCCCGTCTCCGGCGGGATTCCGGTACCCTCCTCGCCCTTGTCGTCTTCAAATGTGATAGCGATCCCTTCTCCCTCGTGCCAACCCAATGGAAATGTGGCGGTCTCGGTCTTTAGAAAGGCATCTGAAGGTGATGTTCTCCTCCCACTTGTCCTCCTTGTCCGTTCCCGCCGTCGCCAGAGCTCGCTTTCTGCAAACCGTAGCAACTCGTACCTCCCCCTTTCTAACCACCTGTCATCCTCTCATCCCTCCTCATCTCCTCTGTCCTCCGCTTCGCGGACGTTCTTTCTGCCACTGCTGCCTCCTGCGCCTCCACTCCATCGTATCCCCCCGTGTCTTCTCGTCGACTTCCCACGGCCAGGAAGTGGACTGGAAGGATCACTCACGGAAGCCGCAGCAGCAGCACAAGTGTCATAACTCGGTCTCCGAGGATGAAAGCTACCAAGATCACCTTCTCCAGGTTCAGCAGGCGAAGCAGGGCCGGTTCGTCCCTGTCAAGGCGTTCTTCCTCTGCACCAGGTTTTCTCGCTGATAACTTCTATTTTTCTTTCATTAGCTGCTCTCCATGTTGATTAGGGTTTCGGTGTTGGGACTGGCAGCATCGACCTGAGGAGCTTGCAATCGCAGAATGCTTTTAATGTGATTCCTCCAAGCTCCCGGGCCGCCAATTATGTGATTCTTCGGTACTACGATGTCAAGGGCGATCCTCAGGTAAGCCAATGGCTTGCTGCAACAGTAAAAGTGTTTCTTTTTTGTTTTTGCAGTGTATGAGTATATGTCGTCTTCTTTTGCTTGCTGGACCTTTTTATTATGCTCACATTGGGCCTCTGATTAGTGAATCTGTGCAGTATCATGTTTTTCTTATGATTTGATGCTGTTATGATTTCATATTTTGAAGGAAATGGTTATGTAGGAGTTAAATTCCTAGTAGGCTATATTGACTTGTGCTAATACTACTTCATGATTGCAGGATTGCCAATGGTCTGTTTTGCCATGTTTATATACTTCATTACTATAATTTTTTGGGACCATGTTTCTGTTGTTACTGTAGACTCTTATTTCAAATGACTAAAATATTCTCTTGAATGGAATTGATATTAGTTTATTAATCTATTCTTTCTTTCGCGCTTAAGCTGTTGTGAGTTGATTGCTCGGTATCCTTTCAATCAAATGTCATTGACTACTAACAGAAATAAGTTTGTAAATGGAGTTATTGAAAAGAAATTGTATCGGATGTGTATGAAATAAAAAAATAGAATAAGATGCCATCTATGACTACCACATTTTTGCAAACATCTTATCTCTGCTGTTACCAGGCGAATCAGAGGACTTGTCCATTGGATAAGCATTTGTAAGCAGCTACTGTATAATCCCATATCATGTATAATCACTTGATGTAGAAACATAAGGATATTGGCTGCATTTGGATGAAAGAAATGCCAAAGTTGTTGAATTGTTCTATTTAATGTAGAAGGAAAATATTAATTCTTACAGATCAAATAGGAGTATTTGGTGCAGAGAAAAGTCCTTATACTGCTTATCCTTTTATGTACATAGTGGAATTCTAGTACAATCTATGTACTTCAATATATAATTTGTAGTTGTGATGGTTATTATGCATCCTATTATGATTTTACAGTGTTCATAGACTAGAATTCCATTAATCATGCTGTCATTTTGTTTTATCATTTAGAAGATAATAGTTATTATGTGCTTGTTATCCTTTTGGATTTTCTGGTTTTGTTGGGTCAAGGTTGTAAATTTAACCTCTAAGCTATTTTGTGAATAATGTGAAATCTTTACTAGTCAACTTCCATTTTACATTTTTTTGTAAGCTTACTTTCGAAACTTTATCCTCCAGGTTATGGAGAGTGGTTCTACGGATGATAGTATTTACCATTATATGGTAGTATTTCAATATGGTTCTGTTGTTTTGTTTAATGTTTCTGATCTTGAAGCTGATGGATACTTGAAGATTGTTAAGAAGTATGCATCAGGTTTGCTACAAGAGATGAGAAAGGATGGTAGGTTTGTATATACTGCACGCTGTTTAATCACATATTTTTCTTTGAATCTTTGATAAAGTCATTTTGTTGACATCTACCACTGTTTGATACTATGTGAGAAAAAATTGGAGGATTAGCTCTGCCAATAGAAATAGTAAACAACTTCTTTATCTTAACGTGCTAGATAAAACTGGTGCTCGTATTCATTTATAGACATTTTTAAAGAATTGAAGTACTAGTGACATGGATATTTTGCAGTTGCAAATTGCATACTAACTATAATTTGTTCTTACAGATTCTATTCAACTTTGGAGTAAAAAGACGAAGAAAGATCTATAAAGTAAAATTGTAGGGCTGGCTAAATTCATATAAAAGCTTATGAAATAGATTAGAGTGGATGACCATGATCATAGTTTCGATTTACAGTTACAAATGTCTGAATATTCTTTAATATTGTAATCAACACCAAATCCTTCCTCTAATGGCATTTGATAGGGAAAATTAATTTCAAAGGCCAAATATAGGTTGCAATGCTTTTCCTGATAATGATTTTATTTCTTTTTAGTTTGATAGTTATAATAGTGTGCTATAAAAGCAGGGTTACCCACCTGATTAGTGAGATAGACTGAGGATTATGCCAAGCTTAATTATTTAGGTAGAGAATGATGTAGATGAAAAATGGTAATGATATTTAAGTTTATAATCAATAAAATTAATTGATATAGTATTTTAATTAAGTGCAAGAATATTTTCTGAATAAATTATATAATAAATAAGATTTATAAATTCAGTAACTTTAAATTATTTTAAAATTAAAATTAAAGTAGATCATCTGATAAATAAAAATTTATCAAATTAGATTAAGGTGTCAATTTTAATTCAAAAAATCAGATTTGAGGTTCAAGAATTGAAGTAAGATGTTTTACAAATAAACTAACAATAATTTTACTCTCAACGTCAAGTTTATAGCACATAATTAGAGCTAAACCGGACAATCGAGTAGAGCAAATAATTTTATTGAAAACAAATAATCAGCAGTTAGTTGGATTTGATAAAAAATTATACTTTGAGAGCAGTAGAAGTCTGGTGCAAGGTCGACGGCCTCAAACGCGAACATGTCACCACAGGAGGTACTGCGCTCGTGACTGATGAATAGTGAGAGGCGGAGCCGGCATGTCGCGGACGAAGTCGAGTGGTTGGAGGTGCGGGCGGAGGGAAAGTTGGAGCGGTCGTGCGGGTCATGTTTGCGCTGCTCACGTGAGCACGTGAGCATTGTGCGCGCTTGCAGGTTGTGGGAGCATAGTAGTTCTGCTCGCATGCGTTGGCAGGCATGAACATGCGTGCACGGTTGCTACTCGCGGGCTCACGTTCGTGGGTGCCACTCGAGCAGATTCGCGCAGGCTCGAGTTGTTAGCGCATACGAGTGTTGGAGATAGGTGAGCACGTGAGCATTGTGCGCGCTTGCAGGTTGTGGGAGCATAGTAGTTCTGCTCATGAAAATATCCAGTTAGCTCTAATTGATTTAAATTTGAATTTTGATATTATAGTGATTAGATTATGTTGATTTGTGTTCCCACCAATTTTCCCTAAGTGGGAGGAGCTCGACCGCATTGAGTATCGGTCAAGTGAGTCTCCTAGTAGATTAGATCAGCTATAATATCTAAGTTTACTGAAAAAGGTAAAAGTTTTCACCAAACCAAATATCATTGATAATCAAATTCAAATAAAATTACTTTTTTAACAAAGATTAATTTGATAAGCTATGAATGTGCATTTTAGCTGTGAACACTCATGGGTAAAGCTATACTCAAAAGAAACAAAAAATTAAGGCCTTATTATGAATTACTGTTGTGTCTTGATAACCATTAGATCTGAAATATTGAAATCTTAACTTTTTCTTAACCTAATGATAAAATCAAATTTATTCATTTTACCTAATTTAATTGAGTAAAACAAATAATCAGCAATTAGTTAGATTCGAAAAGAAATTATACCGATTGAGGGCAGTAGAATTCTGATGCGAGATCGACTAGTTTGAACGCGATGATGTCACCATGGGAGGTGTTGCGCTCAAGACTGATGAACTACATGAACTACGAGAGGTGGAGCCAGTGCATCACGGACGGAGCCGGTACATCATGGGCAGAGCTGAGGAGCGGTTGGAGCTGGCAGGTGAAGGGAAAATCGAAGCAGCCGCTCGGGTCGCGTGCACACTACTTTCGTAAGCGTGTGAGTGTAGCTCATGAGCACTGGAGGGCGGGCGTACAGGACCGCGGACATGTGCGCGTTGCTCGTGTGAGCGCTGCTCGTGCACGCTTGCAGGCAGGCGCGCAGGACCGCAAGCATGTTCCCCAGGAGTGCGGGCACTTAGGAGCGTAGGTGCGCTGCTTGCACTCGCTGGCAGGCGTGAGCGCGATCACTACTTGTGGGCTTGCGTGCGTGGCTCGAGCAGATTTGCACTGGCTTGGGTTGCTAGTGCTGGCGAGTGTCGGAGGTGGGAGGTGGGCGCACGTCGGAGGTCAGAGGTCGGAGGTTGGAGGTTGGAGGTTGGAGGCTGTCGAGCGTCGGAAATGGGCATGCATCAAAGGAGACGGATCGGGTGGTCCGGTGGGAGCAGAAGATGGGAGAAGATTTTTTTTTTTTTTAAATAAAAGTGAATAACTAGGCTATTTGAGGATTCTCAATAAAGGCTAATCCTCTCACCGGAATGTTGATTCCTTAACTCGAATTTAGGCACTTTGAAAACTTTAAATTTATTTTATTAATTAATAACAAGGTTAGATGAATCTCTTTATATAGAGAGATCCTATGAATAAATTTAAACATATAATATTAAATACTAAAAATAAAATATTAAATAAATCTGAAACAAATATAGAACTAATTTTATTACAATAAAATAAAATTAGCTCTGAATATAACAGATCTTTAAATATCTTAAATCAGCACTGAATTTTCATCAAATCAATTCAAATCTGAATATAACTAATATGAAAATCTCTAATTAGCTCTAATCGATTTAAATTTGAATTTTGATATCATCGTGGTTAGATTATGTTGATCTATGTCCCCACTAGATAATATGTGAAGTATGCCACAGTTAATTTTGATTTTTACTTTTTATTTTTTTTGACACTCCAAGATGGTTGAAAGTAGTTTATCTTCTGCTTAATATCTTTGTTTGATTTCAGACTATGCTGTAGTAGAGAAACCTACTCTGGATGCTTGGATGCAAGGTGGGCTTGATTACCTAGTGCTTAAGAATTTGAGCATAGATGGAATTCGTACTATTGGAAGTGTTCTTGGCCAGAGTATAGCTTTAGATTACTATATTCGGCAAGTATGTTGCAAAATAATCTTTATATGAGATTGTATACTACATACAATTTTGGGGAGCATACATGATTTCCTTATTTGTCTTGCTAGGTTGATGGAATGGTTGCAGAATTTACTGATATCAACCGTGGTTTGGAAAAAACTGGAACCTTTACTATGAAAAGGAAAAAACTTTTTCAGCTAGTTGGAAAAGCAAATTCAAACATGGCAGATGTGATCCTTAAGCTTGGACTTTTTGAGAGGTAACCTTGATATATTTAAAAGCTGTTATTTCAGTTATCTTTCTTAAAGCTAGATTGTTCATGTTTTTACTGAGAGAGTGTTGGTTAACTTTTCCTTCACTTTAACAGGATACTGGTTTTTTGGCTCTTACATTTCTTCACAATAAACTAATGGCTTGTAGACTTCTGTTTTGATGTTTCTCATGATGATGTAGAGTATCTAGCCCATACATTCATTGGTAACAAAAATACTAAACCAACACTGTCAAATGGCACCATAATTCTAGAAGCAGTTTATTTGTTAAAATTAAGGGAAGGGTACATACACTGGACTAGTCATCCTTTACCCTTGAGAAGTGGAGCCTTTGGCATGGGGATGGCCTTTTAAGGAAAAGAAAATTTAATGTCAAATGTATCAAATTCCTCTTAGGGTCTTTCAGATTTACATCACATGCATTGCATTACTATGCCTTACAAAAGTTTAGATGTTCATGATGATTGTTCCTCTTGGTTAAGAAACAAAAGGTTACTAATTTAGGCATAGTCTAAAACTACTACTCAATTCTCTGCTCTGCTAGAGGGTGTGCGAATCAATGTAACATGTTATGAGACCTGTTGGGGAATCATGGAGATAGGCTGATGGTAAGCTCTTATTTCTAGATTTGTTGAACTCGAAACAAATTGATATTGGATGTACCTTTGTCTTTGAATAATCTTTATTGTAGTTGCTAAGTAGTTTCTGTATTACAGCAACCTTCATGAAAAAGTTGTCGATTCATGATCATCTCTAACATTATTTAACTTAAAAATATGTATTAATCCTACGTATTGTCTACATTTTCTTTGAGATAATAGTTTTAGTTCCTATCTCTTCTTTAAAATTTTACAGGACAGACATTGCTTGGAAAAATGCTAACTATGCTCAGATTTGGGAATATCTTCGAGACGAATACGAGCTCAGCCAAAGATTTGGAAATCTTGATTTTAAGTTGAAGTTTGTTGAGGTAAGTTGAATTATTTGACAAGTTGCTCGATTCTTTCATTTTCCACTAATGAATGATTTAGTCGTGTTTTCTTTTTTTCACAGCACAATATCCGATTCCTCCAGGAAATACTTGAAAACAGGAGATCAGTTTTTCTGGAATGGCTTATTATTATCTTGATAAGCGTTGAGATCCTCATTTCAATCTTCAGTAATGTTCACGGATCACTATAACATATAGATATGATAAAACTACTACATAGCTGCTTGTAGATGAAATCAAATTGACAAGCTAGCAACGATTTAGCTTATCACTGTGGAGTTGCATATGTTTGAATCATATCCAGCAATTTTCCATGATTAAACTGGATTACTTCTGTTGCAACCCTGCAGACCCACTGCATCTCTGAATTTGACCTTGAAGTGCTGAAGTGCCTGAATTGAAGGCTATGCGATTGTACAGGAATAAACAGTATAATTGTTTTTTAGCCAAATTAGTTGTCAGTGTAACATTTTAATGACCATGTTTGCACTTTACAATGTTTTAGAAGAAGAGCAGCAGTTTGGGTGGTTTCTTTTTCCTAGTTTGCTCTTTCAGTCTTGTTGAGATGTTGTAAACTTTTTTTTTATATCGCTAATATTACAAAATAGCAAGTCTTTTATAAAAAAAAAAAAGAGAACTCAATCTGTAGTGTGACACTCGGCCTAAGATATGAAATCTCCTTTCGACGATATTGGAGTATGAACATCACCTGCTGCGGTTTTGTTATAAAGAGGACCTGTGCAAACCTAGCTGGACTCGAGGTCATGGACCTAGGGGTGACCTTGTGGAGGCTGAGGTTTTGCATCGAGGTTAAAGAGATCTTCCAGGTGCGCGACATTTAAATTTATTTTGCCAAATGAATACTCGTGAACTCAAGCTTGCGTTTGTCATGCGAATGATTGCGGTTTAGAATCGTGTAGGAATGGTTGTCATATTTATTTTTCATTCCTTGTTGCTATCAAATCTACATGACTATAACCCATTTGTTTTATGTAATCGTTCTCATGTTATTATTTATTTATTATCTTTTTTTAGGGTATCTACATAGAAAATATGTAAATGTGTTATATATATATATATATATATATATATATATATA
>JAEMOT010000124.1:70889-113993 GCA_019297695.1 Apostasia ramifera | reverse complement strand
TATATATATATATATATAGGTAAAATAACATGTTATTTATATATTACCCCTTCACAATTAGAGCATTTTGATAACATTTTTACTAATTTTTGCCCTTTTCTCATGCTTGGTTCCAAAAATATCAATTCACCGTCCCTAAGATTAAGTAGGTATTTTACTCATACTAAAAAAAATCATACAAACATACTAGTCATTTAATTTAATTAATATGATATTATTCGCAAGTAATTGACAAACACAATATACTTAATATCAAAATGATTCACTTAAAAATCAAGCTTACATATTAATATTTTTCTTAATTAATTATTTTTATTTTTGGGCTTTGATTTCTCTGTATATTCGATACTTTGCTTGTATAATATGAAATAGTTCTTAGTAACTATTCCGAATGTCATAGCATCACAGCTTATTATCAATTATATTCTTAGCGGTAGATTAGAGGTCAAATAACATGTCGTGAATAGTTCTCAGCGATTATCACATAAAATCATTTGTGCTCGAACTAGTTGGTATGTGTATTACAAGAAATCAAAATTTAAATTAGTTATTGTATTTAAATGCTTTTCAATTTGAATTAAGTTCAGTGTTATCTCAATGTTATGTTATGTTATCTTTAGAAAGTAATTGTTTGGTTTAATGATATCTTTAAATAACATTATAATTAATTATAAAAATATTATTACACCATTAATTTGTCATTATAATGTCAATAACTTTCAATTAAAAAAAAACAATTTGGATAGCATTGATATTTTCTAATATCATAACATTGAACCAAACAAATATCCATTAATGAATAACAATGACATTTAGATAATATGATATTTAAATAATATTGACATTGAGATAACACTGAACTAAATGCTCCCTTAATTTAAGTCATGTAGACTTTTTTTTAATGAACAAGCCCTCTAGACTTAATCTACTCGAAAAAGATTCAAAAATATTAATAACAATCCCTCTGCTAAAAAAAAGACTCAAAATTACTAATAAATGTGAAAGATCAATCTCAAGGATCAGAATGTAATTTATCCGTTTCTATTGCTTATTAGCCTGCAGAAATCTCAGACGATTCCATTAAAAAAAAAAAAAAAAAAGAACTCTGAGAAAGAGCGAAAACCATCGCCGCCCCATTTTATGCCTTGAGGAGATTTGAAGCTTCGTGGCGTGAACCATCTCTCTCTGCGATTTCGGCAAAAACTAAGCTTTGGAATCGATACGAGGTGCAAAACCCTAGCTTGGTATTCTCTGTTTTTCTTCCCTGAAATTATCAATCCATCAGAAGAAAGGTTTTGGGGGAAGCAAGGAGTGTTGAGAATCAAGGAAGAGTTCCTTTACTCCGAGTTCGTAGAGCGTTTATTTCCCGTGTGGTCTCTCTTGATGTGGATCGCCGATGCCTCCGAAACAACAGTCCAAGGCGGAGCACGCCAAGAAGCAGAAGGTTGTGGAGGACAAGACCTTCGGCCTCAAGAACAAGAATAAGAGCAAAAATGTCCAGAAATACGTGCAGAGCCTTCAGCAGTCCGTCCAGACCAAGCCCGATCCTTCCAAAATGGCCGCTATGGTAAGCTTATACAATCTTCCCAACCCTCTTTACCGGTTTACCTAGAGATGGGCGATCTCTTGATGTTCCAAAAGCTGACTTTTTTTTCTTAAAATCATGCGGAGCAGAAGAAGAAGGAAGAGGATAAGGCTAGAGAGAAGGAGCTGAACGATTTGTTTAAGGTTGCCGTTAGCCAGCCTAAAGTTCCTCTTGGTGTGTCCCAATTTGATTGTTTTCTCAACTTTCTTGACTTCTAATGTTTTTTTAAAATCAAAATATTTTGTTCCCTGGGCATTCCTCAGGTGTTGATCCCAAGTCTATTCTGTGCGAGTTCTATAAGGCTGGACAATGTGTGAAAGGCTTCAAGTGCAAGTTTTCTCATGATATGAATGTGCAGAGGAAGGGGGAAAAGATCGATCTTTATAGTGATAAACGTGATCAGCAGACTGATGGTAGGAATAAAGGAGAATCTGCTCCTATGTTCTTTATTCCTTCAGGGTGTTTACCGCCACTGCTTAAGATTTGCCCCCTCCTCTTTTTTTCTCTTTTACAAATCAGATTATTCTTCTGTTGCTTTCCAGAGACAATGGAGGATTGGGATCAGGAGACTCTAGAAAAGGTTGTGGAATCAAAGAAGTCAGAATATAAGCAAAACAAACCAACTGAAATTGTATGTTACCCTGAAGATTTCAAATTTGATTTGGAGCTATATTTACCTTTGGATTAGATATTCAATGTTTTGCATCATGTAGGAAATTCATGCACTATGTTGATGGGTTCTGTAATGCTTTAGCATACTCTTTACCTATTCTTAAACCCCATCCTAGTCATGTAGTTAATGCAGCCTTGGAGATTAACAAGAAAGAATAAAAATAGTTTACAAGAGTAAAAAAAGGATGTTCCCCTGTCAAAGTCTTCCCATTTTGGAAGGATAGGAGGAGGATTGTCCATTGTATGAGAGGTTGTTTCTCTCTTTCCAAGCAATAATGTACGTCTGGTAAATCATTAATGTAATTAAAAACATAGTTTCAATCATCACTTATCCAAAATTGGGAAGCTGGACTAGAAGCAGTTTTCTGAAATCCTATAACCGAAACAATAACTAGCTTGTGAAAAATACTACAGTGAAAAAATGCCTATGTTACACCATATAATACGTTACCATGGTTGTCTAATATAATTAAACAAATGTTCTGATAACTCAATTATTTGTTCAAACATTCTTCTGCAAGTAATAAGTGTTAGAAGGAATGGTCTACATACTTTTTGTCAGTAAACAATTGAGCAATCCATGATAAAGCGAAGTAATTCTGTTTACTATGGGTTCATTCTTTCCCAAGCTAAAATTTCCATGAATCAAACAGGAAGTGCACGAGTGATTTAGGTGTAGGCTGCTTAGAATTTCCTTGGTTCCAACTTCCAATAGGAAATTTCTTGAGTGATTTGACTCTAGGTAGCAGCGACAGGCTCAAGGAGGAGCAATGAATAGTAGTGAGGATGTGTCACTGCTTGATCGCACGGTTAGAGTACTTTAACATAGGTGTAATATTGAAGTGAGTGGTGGGTTTAAGAAATTCTAACCTTTGGGTATTTGGTTGGGCTTAACTGGAATGATATATTACATGCAAATTTTTTATATGATGGATAAGTGGATTTGTGAAGTAGGTCGGGTTATGTTGGAGTGATATGGGTTGGTTGTTGGTCAATTAGGACATTTTTTGAAATTCGAATTAGGACATTTTTTAGTGTATACGTGGTGCAATGTGAGTCACCATTGTGATCTTCAAGCTTCCAATGTGAATTTTTCATAGGTTTAATGCAAATTTTAAAGTTTTTTAATTCAGAAGATCCCAAGTTGAATTATCAAAATTGTTGGAATCGCAAATCCAAGAATTTGGATGAATTTGGGTGGCCAGTTGATTTTGACTAGCAACCGATTTTGGTACCAATGATGTCAGGGGAAATTGACTGGTAGGTAGAATGATTCACTGCTTTGAATTTTCTAGTTTTCAGATGCAATTCAAACTAAAACCTACCCATGTAAAGATGCTAATGAGCGTGAACATGCAATCATACATGCGTAGTTCAAGCATATATCAAATTAAGCATTCAACCATGCAAATTCATGCAAAGAAAAGAACTGTTTGGGAATCTCCGATTATGCTATGCTGTTTGTAATTCACATAAATTTCATGAAAATCCTTAAGTAGTCAAGTTCATGAAAATCCAGTAAACTAAGCAAAGAAAACATGAATTCTTATGGATGAACTGTGGAGATGTGGACAAAGTTCCTCAGATGAAACCCTTCCTAAGGGGATTCATGCTACGAAGTGATCTCCATAAATATTTAATATAAACCTACGATATGGAGATTACTTCCACAGCTTGATTCACAGCAACAGAACCCCGCAAGTTAAAAGCATGATTCACATATCACAACAAGGCTAGATGACAACCACCACCTTTTATGAGAAGAAAACGTTTTTGGTACAAAGCACATACCCATCCACTAAGAGCACATAAAGGACCAAATATTAAACTGTTCAAATCAATAGTTGGTTTACAAGCTATCCTACCCATCCTTTTAACAGGTTTAGGATCAAAAGTCTAACATGGATGTATTCAGGCTTGGGTGGATCGGTACCAAGTCCTCTCAAAGTACATTTTTAATTGAATTGGAACCAAGTACTCCAACTCACTGGGATCACGATCTTATTTATCCATGCTACTTTATATGGGTGGGGTGAGTCTCAACATTGTGCTCATGTAGGCTAAGATTGTTGTTGCTAAGGCATTCAAGCAACTACCTCTATCTATTATCAACTTGGAAGTCTTGTGAACACCTGAAAATAGTATGCTTCCAACTGACGTTAGCCTTTGAAGCGGCTATTATACATATCATTACAGTCAACTGAGAATCTTCCTTAGCTTCACTGGCTTCTTCATCCAATGGATCAAGTAGAGTTAACTTGGCTTGATTCACTCTCTCTTTCTTATTTTCCTCCTTTTGCTTTCTATAAAGAGTGCTTTCTAAGGACAATGTTTTATATAGTGTGCTTTCTTACCAAATATAAAGCACGTGACACTACTAGACTTGGATGATGATGAACTTCTAATCATGATCTTCTTACTCTTGTCAATAATAGTATCAGTACTACCACTTTTGTATCTAAATGTGGAGGGGGCTTGATGTTAAGACGAAGGCTTGATCTAAACCTTTCTATGGTATAACGAGCATCTTCTTAAACATCACATTAGACCAGTAATGCATCAAAATAGTTCATTTACTCTGTGATGCCGAAGATCCTTTCTTTAGTTGGGCCAAATTGCTTATTATGGAAAGTAAGAGGGTGATACTTTCCCTTAAGTACATTTCTATTTCATCAAAACTAGACACTAGTGCTCTTTTAGTTCTTTGAAAATTGCTTCCACATGTCAACTTAATCTGTCTTGACATGCCAGATTAGTGTCATTTTATCAAATCAGACTCAACTCCCATGTGACATGGATTGCCAATCAAAATGTTGACTGTGTCCGCTATCTAGTATGGAAAGATAACCATCAAATACAATTGGTCATTCTACACCTTATGGGTGAGTTTATCATCAGGTTTGGGTCGGGTTTATCAATACCTAGACCTGTTATACATAATGCAATACCCATGCCCGACTCTGCCCTGCCCCGCCCCGATTAACTTTTCACCAAACTCGTACTTGATCCGCCTCGTCCCGATTCTCCTCACTCCACACCGACCTTGCCTACCCCAACCCACACCAATCAACCCGCATTGTTGCAGAGCAGCTAAGCAACCTTCAACAGAGCCTCTACATTAGGGGAGATGGGCCGGAGTCACGGAGCAGCCGAGCAAGACAAAGCGTTGGTGTTGGGGCTGCCAGCCTGAGTGGCAACGTCGGAGATGCTGACCTGAGCGGCAACATCGAGGCTGCCGGTTGTGTTCGAAGCTCACATCGAGAGAAGCTCATGGCTCCCCTTACATCGATGTTGTCAGTGGACCGTGTGACCATACTCCCACTCCCCTCTTTTTGCATCTCCATCGACCTTAGTCTCCTTCCAATCTCCTCCCGATCTCCTGGATTGGCTGTCGGTGGAGGGTTAGGGTTGGTGTTTCGACGTCATCGGGTTAGGGTTGGGAACATTAGAGCCTTCAAAGTTCGCAGTCATACTCGGGCTAAGTTCCCTCTAGCACGTGCGGCCACACGCAACCACCAGCGCATTCCCCTCTGCATGCACACCAACGCACGCCTCAAGCCTTCGGAGTTTGCACGGGAATAGGTGAACCCAGAGTTTAGGTTATTAGGTACTCGAGATCCAAACAATTTTTTAAAAAATCCCAAAAACATCTCAAAGGAAGCTGGTGTTGCTACAGGTCATCTCACCTTTGATAACCATTCCTTTGTTTTCGAAGGAATTGGACAAGTAGTAGGAGATAGAATGGCCATAGTTCTACTAACAAGAGGTATGCATCTAGTTAGGGTTGATGTTAAGGTTTTTGTGGAATTAGAAGTCACCAGAACATCTCGATATCTTGTGCAACCTAATTGCATCTCGAACATTTTGTGGCCACTTGGACACCAAAAACATCGTGAAGGGCATCTGCTGTTGTTGCAACTTGTTGAACCTATGATAGCCTTTTCATTGTCTTCCTCAAAGGAATTAGAGTAGTAGGAGATAAAGGGGCAATCGTTCTACCAATAAGAGGCATTCTTCTACTCAGGGTTGATGGTTAAGTTTTCGAGGAACTAAAAATCTCTAGAACTGCTTAATGTCTTGTGCACGTTAGTAAGGTAGCTTTAAGGTAGTGACTTTTATCATAAATGACTCACTATGTATTCCCACGGTGACCAATTTTAATTAGGCAAAGTCACATTAAGGTCTTCACAGAATTGTAGAAGGGACTCGTCAAATTTTGTGATGTATGATGATAGCCTTCTTCACCTGGTCAATTATTATTACTGGTCCAGGAGAGATTATTTTGAATGAGATTTGGAGTCCAGGAGAGATTATTTTGAATGAGATTTGGAACATACTTCCCCTTTAGCTTCAATAATTCTTTAAGTAGCCATAAACAAGAAAGTATAAGCTATAAGCAATGTCATTTGTAATTTAGGAGAAGCATGGATTAATGGAATTACAAAATTGCCAAATTAAATTGGGGAAGGTAATATCCAATAAAACATAAGCATGACTATAGAAAAGGTTTATGACATTACATATATGGATTATGGAAAAAATAAGATTGACCAAACAAGAAGCAATGTTATGAGAAAAGGTAAACATCCACAAGTATCAACAAAATGTTGATATGATGAAGCAATATAGGAATTTTAGTTTCTTGTAAACGAGGATAGAGCATAGTTATTCCAGATGAGATTAATAACCATGTCGATAGTTAATTTCATTGGTAGGCTCATCCTTAAGCTAGAACTTATAAAGTGCTTAAGTGACAGGATTCTAGATGGTGCCAATAGGCTTCATAAAGAGTAATTATTGTTAGAGAGGGTTTGCTGCGACTTGGTCATGCAGTATCATGCATGGTACATAATGCAACTTCAAGACAATGTTCGACCTTTATTGAGTGGGTTGATTGATACGATGGTTTAATGGATTTGAACAATTGGTTACTGAATTAGGAGAATAGTAGGGATAATTGGGAAAACATTGAGATTAATTTTGGAGCAACAATGTTTCACCCAAAGCCTACTCCTTCACCAAATCTCAAGTCAATTGAAGGGTTAACTTTATGGTTATGCCCATAAGAGGAAAAATACAAGTATGTGGACTCGATCGCATATTCACAAAATACGAGTAGGAGCTAAAGTGTGGTAAAAAAATACTCGAACAAAATTTAAAATGGTAGGTTATTTCATCCACCTCAACATGGCTTGGTCAACTCATGGCTGTCGCTGATGCTCATCATTCTCACACCAATCACCTTTATAGTTGAATTGGAAAGTCGATATATTTGTCTATATTGTTGTAGGTGTCGCTATAAATGTATGAGCTGCACCGCCTATTGCTTTGACTTAATTCATACTTGAGCCTTATTTGCGCTTACATTTCATATGGTTTACTTTATTATTAATTATAGTAATAAGTATCCTTGTGGAAGTAATTTTTAAAGCTATAAAATAAATATTTATGTCTAGCTTATTATGCAACAACAAACAGAAACCTTCATTTGGTTTTTGAACTTCATAAAGTTGTTCGAAAATGATTGATATAGCTAAGGGTATGAAAATCAATTATTTTGCAATTCAGTGAATATACCACTTATATACTTTTCAGAAGCTTCTATTTATAAGCTCATTAATCTTATTCTAAGAAATCTGAGCAGCTAAGTGGCTAGGCGGTGAAGTTGTGCTTCTAAATCATTTACATTTTATTGTAATTTTAAGTAGTTATTCTTTATGGCATTGCTATTTAATACTAATAAGTTGTATTCATCACGTTATAGCATTATAAAGTTGTAAATATATATGATACCTAGCTTTTATTGATCCTTTAGCAAATCTGGCCACACATAAATGTGTCACACATGCTTGTTCATTTATTAGTACCTTAACAATCATTCAACCTTGTTTGCTTAGGTTTAGTATGTGAAAATGAACATGCTCTTATTAAGTCTACCTGGGAATAGCTTATTGAGTGCATTGGTTAATTTACAGGCCTATAAACACTTTAACGAGCTGCGAGGGTACAATTAAAACAACTTATAGTATGTATGTGACCTACAAAACTGTGATGATTTACATTTCTTATTGAAAGGATTTTCCTAATGCAAACTTACAAAAATGCCTTGTCAAAGCCCCTCCTAATAATAATTTTGAAAAGGTGGCATTTGTGAGTAGAGAAAGAGGCCGCAACTTCATATAAGCTTTTTCCTTTAAAGGGCAATATTCAGCGTTTACATCATACTTGATTAAGAGAAACAAGAAAAAAAGGAAGTATGGCCAGCGGTATTCAATCGCCATGATTTTGTTTTTTAAAGTGTACTGCAATATTGGAGTTTCATGTTTTAGACATCTTTGACTGGAGCAAAGGGTAAAAGACATGTTGCGATCGCAAAGAATTGGATATGAATCTACAACAAAAAGATTACAAATAGTTTGGAATCCCTGTTCTCATTTTACAAAATAAATACGGTCAAAACAAATATTTTGGAATCCCTGTCAACGCTCGACTACATTTTGTAAAGTAATACATTATAACATGCGTCCCATGGTTCAAAAGCGTCTTAATTGCATAGGTCTTGTATCTATTTGCAATTCTATTTCAACTTATTGTGCTTTCATATTTTGTTTCTATATTTCCCAAATTGCATACTTAAAGTAATATCTCGTTGAAAATTTCTGCATGTTCAAATTTTTGGCATATCTTGGCTTCTTGATAGTTGGAAGAAAGATTAGTCATATAATAATTTGGTGGAAAGAGCAATAATAATTGAAATTAGTGCAAAATTCCTATAATAAGCTTCTTTTAAGGAGGGAATGATGCAAGGCTAGTTGCTATTACCATTTATAACAAAAGCATAAGAAGCCAAGGCAAGGGAAAAGGTCTTGTCATAGCATAATGGAGTTGTAAGGCCATGACAATGGGTGTTGGTTGAATGTTACATAGTTAAGGTGCTGAATGTAACATAGTTAAAATTGACAATAGTATTTGCTGAAACTATTACTTTGGGAATACACAGGCTCTTAAGTAAAACTATCACGAATATTTTTATATTAATGTCAAACTTTTCTTTTATTTGGATTGGAGTGGGGGTACTAAGAGGATACCGTCATGTGTGGTTTGCGCTTGGATAACTTATAAGCTTCCCTAAGCTATTGAATGGTCCTCTTTTGTTGCCATCTCTTTGGTTATTGTTGTGGAATGTCTACAAGTTATGGGTCCTTATGTCTCATATATGCATGAGTGATGGCACATACATCTTATCATTTACCTATTCTAGAGATTATGAATCTATGTGAAAATACGTTGAAAAGTATTCTTTATAATCCTTTTCTACTATTTTTTACAGTACCACTTATTCTTGTTTTAGTACTAAATGTCTCAAATTGTTTCTAGGGGCTCTAGTTCATCCATAATTTCGTATGCCTCGTCTAAGGTTGAGTGAAATTCAATAGAGGGGAAAGTATCATTCTTGTTTTAGTACTTTGAAAAAATTTAATATGCACTTTGCATGGCAGATATTACGTAGTGGTGTTAAACTCAACAAAATATTTGTGTTTTTGACTTTTAAAACCCTTCCAGATTTTCAATATTCTTAACCATTCTGAATGAAGAGAAAGTTTGTCATTTTTTGAGTGGCAAGGAAAAGTTTTTCTTTGTAACAAACTAGATACTGTTTGGGGTTTCTTGCCTGTGCTGTTGTCGAGATGTGAACATAAACAACTTTTGGTTATCTTGTCAGGGAATGTTTGAGATGGAATTTTTACTAGGTTAGTTAATTTTGAGCCTGTATTCTTGGGGGACGTTGGGTCAGCTGATGTTATTATAATGTGATGCCATGTCATTTAGAGAAATTGGTTATTTAGTTTGATGATATGTATAGATAATATTATAAAATATTACAAAATTGCTACTTCAAAATGATGTCTAATTGTCATCCGATATCAATTTAAGGCACTATTGAGTGCTGATGCCCTTACTATATGGGGCTGATGCCACTATCACACCAAAGAAGAGAAACATAAGCAAATCGAGCCAACCTTTTTCTTTATTTCATATTTTACAATGGCATTGAACCAATCAAATAATAATTTAGGGATAACATTGACATATAGTTAATATTGTCATTTAAATAACACGAACATCTAACATTGAATGTTTGGTCGAGGTTTATGAGTATAAGGATGCTCATGTGAGATCTTTGGTGAAACCATTATTCGGAATGGCTTAGATCTTATTTGACTCTAAAGTTAAGGTAATGCAAAGGATTTTTACTGATAGATTTAGCTATCAACGTTTGACCTAGCTCATTGAGATGACAAAAGAGATGGACTTGAGAAGTCCATAATCAACTTTCATGACACTAGTGAGATTGTATTGATAAATGATTGTGTCATGTTGTCTCCATAGCACAAAATGACACTGGTGGCCATTCTGCTAGGATGGGGTGGTTATTGTCTTCATTCAATTTAAAATTTGCTGTAGAAACTGAAAAACAATATTAAAGTTGCAAAATTTAGAGAGTTCTAGAGATGAAAAATAGAGGCATGTGACCAAGTGTGAAATGAAAGGGAAAGCAAGTGTGTGAAATTGAAAGCATGCTGTTGAGAAATACTGGTTCAGGTGTAATGTTCCTTGCTTCATCACACTAGTGAGTTGTTTGGATAGAGAAGAACGAGCAAGTTATGAAGAAGAAAAGATGTTAGACTGAGTTGCAGAACAGAAAAGAAAAAGCAGGAAATCGAATACACTATTCGCTCAAGCAATAAATTTCCTTGTAGTCATTACACTATTTGGATAGAATGAGTTGTTTGGATAGAAAAGAAAGAGCTAGTTTATGAATTAGAGAGACTGAGTTAAGGAACAGAAAGGAAAGAGCGATTAGATGAATATCTACTATCCTTTCAAGCAGCCCTTTTCCTTATAACCAGTTACACTAGTGTAATATTTTCACACATGCTGTGATGTGAATTTTCAACATCCCATATGTACTTTTTTCTTATGAGAAATGCAATCGACTTGTGTTTATAAAGCTTTTGCTGACTTGCTAATTATGGGTTTTTCTGCAGGTTTGCAAGTACTTTTTGGATGCCGTGGAGAAGAAACAATATGGATGGTTCTGGGTCTGTCCAAATGGTGGGAAAGATTGCCATTACAGGCATGCTCTTCCTCCTGGGTATGTTTTGAAATCTCAAATGAAAGCTTTGTTGGAGGAAGAGAAAGAAAAGATCCCCATTGAAGATGAAATCGAGGATCAGGTGGTTACCATCCCTCACAACGGTGGGCAATTTCAATAATATGTGCATGGATATGCATGATGTTTGTTGGGGTGTTAATTTGGGTTAACAAATCGGATTCAAAAAAAGTTTATATGAGGAAAATAATGAATGATACGTGTTGAATTGTATCAGTAATCATCATTTTGATCATGATTACCATGAAAACCAGCAATTAATCAAGAAATTTGAGTATTCACTTGTCATTTGATACGTGCTTAAGTGAGTCAAATTTTCGACTCAACTCAAACACATGCCGAACCTTAAAATTTTTCGGTTCATCTTCTTCAACCTTAACCTGACCTAAAACTTGAACTGGTTGATTTGAACTTGAAAGTTTTGGGTCAGCTTATCGGATCGGGTCCAATTTTGACACACCTAAGACCATTGTTGCTAGCTTATTCTCTTACTGTTGCAACAGAACCATTTTTGGAAATCAACAAAAAGAGTGGCAAACAATAACAAAAGCAACTTTTAACAAAGAAGAAGATGGACACGGATTCACGAGGATTGTGGAAAATAAACACAGGAAAACACACAAAGTTCTTCAGTAACTTCAAGATGAAATTGTAGGAAGAATCAATGATGGGGTGGCTAACACATGCAATAACGAATTAAGGTCTTGATTTCCTTTTTATGTACATAGGGAGCTAGGGCTTCATGTGTTAAAACACTACGTGTGATTGTTCAAAAATATTTTTCAGACAAATGTGATTGTCGCACTATTTGCACAATTTTTAGACTTGTCATTTTTTGGTAGTCAAAGGTACAAAAGGAAGCTGACTTTTCGAGTGGCGCACTCGAAAATGATGTTTTTGATTGTCATTTTTTACTCCTTCCGTGAGCTTGGACTCTGACATCCGTGCATTAGTCACCGATAAATCTTCTCGAAGAGCATGTTTGGTATCGAAAGATCAAATTTATAATCTCTATTTTTGACAATGTATGTTAACGAACAAATCGAACCCCTTAATTTTCTATCCCCGGAAAGGACTTCTAGGGAAGAGATTGGCGATGTTAAAGAATTCAAGTTAAACATACCAAATCTTCACTTTTACTTAAATTCACTCCTTTGATAACTATCTGCTCGTGCATCCCAACAGACATTGAACATTCATCAGGAGCTAGCAATTAAATTCACTTTTACTTGGGTTGTTTGCTCCTTTTCTGCCTTTTGGTAGTCCCCTATGTCAAAGTTGACAAGATTTGATTGATGATTTCGCATAGCTAAAGCTAATTGATGGGAGATCTAGACTACGAAGGAAGGGCTATAAATGTTGCCATGTTTATGTTGATTTTATTTTTAGTGTAATGGTGAAAGTTTTATATTTATTGTAGTGATGTTTGGTCATTTATTTCTTGCACTTATTTATATTTTCTATTTTAGTGTTGTAGAGTCTATATATAGCGGTCACCTACTCTTGTAGTAGACATATTTGATAAAATGAAATTTGAGATTTTGAGTGCCAACTTAAATTCAACTAATGGATTAACATTTCAGTAAAGTGAAGGGTAGGGGTAGCCCTAAGTGAGACTTCTTTAATCCTTAATTATTCAAAAAAAAGGGGTAAATATCTTCCACCTTCTTGAGGCTTGGAGGTATTATCAAGTAGGTTCACGTTGTTAAAAATCTTTCAGTTAAGTCCCTGCAGTTAATATTAATATTTTAATAGGGTTTAATAAATTTTATAATTTATTCTACAAAATTTATTTTAAATTTAATTTTAAAATATAAAATAACAAAAAATGCAACGTGCCAATTGTGCTCGTGGGTAGTCTCCTAACCTGCCCACGTGCGCAGGCAGTCATGCATGGCTGCCATCGTGGTCGTGCCGCTGCGTGTGGTTTGCTCGCATTCGTGGTTGCGTGGCAGATTGGCGCAAATGCGCGGCCTCGAGGGCGACCCTGCAATTGTCGTGCGCGCAATGTCAAAGTAGCGGCGATGACAGTGGGTTCAGGGTGCGGCAGCAAGAATTTGGAGATGGGAGAGGGTTTCTTTGTCATTCTATATTTAAAATGTTAATTTTAAAGTAAATTTTATTAAAAACTATAAAAGGACTTGATTAAATCATTAATGTCAACCTCATAGGAAAACAATGCAACAAATAGTCGAAGTAACAATCAGGAAAGAAGAATGTGAAAATGGAGTTTTATATGAAAACTCTTGCAGGGAAAGAACTACAAAGAGTAGGGGAAGTTTTTCACCAACTTTATGAAGAAATTACTGGAGGAATGAATGATAATGAGACTAGCACAAGTAAAAGAATTTCTCGAGTTTCCTTTAGTGGTGAGGGAACTAGGGCTTCTTGATAACTTTCAATACATTTAATCATTCAATAATGTTTTTTCGGACTATTGTTGTCATACTTTTTGAACTATCTTCTGGCGTATCATTTTTTGGAGTCGAAGCTACAATATTAAGAAGCTAGTTGAAAAACTATACATTTTTAAGTGGCCCTTTTGGGCTAAACTTGATGAGCTCAGACTTCTGACATCTGTTTGCATGTCTTTGATAAACCTTGTTGAAGAGCCGATATGATGTTGAAAAATTAAACCGCTGATATGCGTTCTTCACAATGTATGTTGTCAAATATACCTGATCTTTAAGCTTCTTTTCCCAAAAACAACTTCTAGGAAACAGATCTGGTATCATAGAAGAATTCATGTCACGCACAGCATGCACTATTTTGTGCATGGGTAGTCGCTCCATGTTTGTGAATGCACAAATGCTTCATTTATCCAACCTTCTATCTGTTGCTTTTCAACAGTCATATAACTCTACTCTTTAAGTGTCATTCCATTTAACCCACTGTTCTTTTGACTATCTTTCTTTCTTCTGAAAGCGCGCAAAACTCACAACTTCAACTCCCATGACACCTGCGTTGTTTCAACAATGGAAGATGAAGAAGATTGCTGAAAAGGATGCTGCCCTTGCAGCAAATCAGGCTGAGAGGGCTAAAAATGATCGTATGAGGTAATTATCTGCATGTTTTTTTTTCTTGTAATCTGTGATATGTACTGACATTATGGCACTAATTCATGATAAATTATATGCTTTTAGTGGCCGCGAGCTCTTTCTTTCCGATGCTAGCTTGTTCGTGGATGATGCTGAGGCATATGAGAAGTACCGCAGAGAAGAGACTGATAATGAAGAGGCAGTAAGACCATCAGTCTTAGTTTGTATTATTTCTTGTGCATTTTCAAAAGAAATTTTAAGTTCTTTCTGTGTAGGTCTTGGAGCGTATACAGTCTTTTTTTCTCAAAAAAAGAAAAAAAACAATGAATAATTTGGAGTTTGTCTTGGACTTCTACTTCCTGAGGACATCATTAATTTTTTTTTTTATTTGTTTCCCCAAACACCATAATTCTCCCCCCCTTCTCTCTCTCTCTCTCTCTCTCTCTCTCTCTCTCCCACCTAAGCTGGTGTGGGCAAGGGCTGCTCCACTTCCCCCCCCCCCCTAAGCGTCAGGGCAAGCGCGTTAGAGGGGGCAGGGGACCTCCTGCTGGCATGTCAAGGAGCGCCCCCCCCCAACCCTTCTCGCCTGGGAGGGCCACCCTGCTCTTCTCCAGCATGTTTGCCCAGTGCAAGAGAGATGTTAGAAAATTTTAATAATTAAAAACTTGAAAAAATACTCTATCTGATAATTATATCAATATTCATAGATACAGATATTAAAATTTTAGAATCACGAACTTATGTAATATTATACCCAATACTCAGGGACAAATACATATCTTGTCATTATAATAATTTCTATGCCTAATTGGTAAGTAATATATTTATGGTTCCTTCTTCACCAATCATTCCTAGTTATTTTGTTCAATTTCAATCATCTAACTCTTCGTTCAACTTTTATTTTATTTTATTGTTGTTTCACAATAACTTATAACCTTGCCTTATTGGTGTATCTTCTGCCTTAAATGCTTTAAGTCTCCATTCATTTGAGCTAAAGATTCAGAGCAAAACTTGCACATTCTTTCCATTTCAACACTATTGTTCTTTATGTGCACATCCTTTCGTGATGAACACCAAAAATGCAGGTTGAGGAGAATGGAGAAGAGGCCCAGCCCAACGAGCGAAGCGCATCGAAAACATCTTTTGCGAATAGAGCACTCACTGAAGAAGAAGCAGAAGAAGATGACGATGATCTTGACATCGACGAACTCAATGAGCTCGAAGCAACCTTATCGAAAACCACGCTGGAGATTCGAGAACCAGGTTCATAAACTATATTCGTCTTCAGTTGCTTGCATTCTTTCTGGTGGAAAATGTACGAGCATCTCGTGAAAATAGTATTTGATTTCGAGTCGAGAAGGAGACATCGAAGCTAGTGCTCTAAAGTAAGGAAGCCATTCAATCTGTGAAATTTTTGACCCAGTTGTAGTGAACCTCAGGGGCATAAGAACTGGCTGTTTATTAAAATCTACTTATTGTTTATTTTTGTTAGATTTCTGCAGGATATGCAGAACTTAAAATATTATTAATTTAATATTAAAATTTATGTATGATATCAAAACAATTGAAATGATATCATTGGTCAATTTTGGTGAGCAATCTAATTTTAAAGCAATTTCTACCGCAGTTAAAATTGAAATTTTTTAAAAAGTTAGTGTTGATTTGCAATGCTCTTCAGATCAGGGACTTGGATGTAATTTATCCTAATTAATTTATAAATCTCTGTAAAACTTCACCTATTTATTTCAACCTTTTTAGTATGCACAAACTCAATAGATTTGCAGATAAAAAAAATACAAAAAAAATACCACTGTTTGACTGTCTATTCGGTATGGCAAAATGATGGGAATTACATAAATGACATTAAAGATTTTCATATTTATATATTTATCTTCAAAATTATGTTAACATTGTGTAAATATTAAAAAACTGTCCTCCATCAATAACTTAGGAAATGAAGGGTGCTACAATAATGACAATTGGGTACCAAAGTATTTGGCTCATCTTAAATAACTCTTGACAATAGATTCAACTCAAAGGAATAATGTAGTTGAAGGCATATCATTTTTTTGTTTTTCTTATTGTAAATTTTCACGTGTTAAGAATTATAAATGAAATTACTGATAATTTGACGCATATAACTACTTTAGGTGATTTCACTTGAGCACAAGGTATATTTTATCCTAATAATTTTGATGAATAAAAGAGTTAGATCATTTCAAAAAAATATTTGTATGTCACATAAAAATAATATTTCTTGAAAATGCTAAGATAATTAATAAAATTTTTTTTTATAATTTATTAGATTTTAAGTGATCTTTATATAATTTTATTTATTTTTTACTGTTAATGAAACATAATTCTCCCTAAAATTTTTTGTGCCGAAGTTATTCAAACGTGGGCTTCTCATGTAAAAATCGAAGCTTTGTTTTGGATGGATGAGTTCACCGCCGGTCACCGCCGCCGCCGCCGATGTCACTGCTCAGCGCCTCTAAATTGCGCGTTGCCAGCGAACTCGCTGCTCCGGACGCTCTCGCATTCGGCCGCCTTATCCAGCAATGCGCCGACGGCGGCCTGTTCCGCCGTGGCCAGCAACTCCACGCTCGCCTCATTCTTCTCTCCGTTCTCCCGAACAATTTTCTCGGGTCGAAGCTCATCTCCCTCTATTGCCGCTGCGGCCGCCTCCATGAGGCCCGTCGCATCTTCGACGACATCCGCTCAAAGAACCTCTTCTCCTGTAACGCCATGCTCCTCGGATACTCCTTCCATAACCAAACCATTCCGGCTCTCCGTCTCGCCTCCTTCATCTCTTCCTCCTCCCTTCGCCCCGATGCCTTCACCCTCTCCTCCCTTCTCAAAACCGTCTCTTCTTCATCCTTCTCCTCCTCTGCTGTTCTCGCCAAAACTAAGGAAGTCCATTCCTTCGCTCTTCGTCTCTGCTACATCTCCGATCTCTTCGTCTCCAATGGGCTGATCACTGCCTACGCGCGTTCTGGCGATTTGGTCTACGCACGGAAGCTGTTTGATGAAATGCCCACAAGAGATGTTGTATCCTGGAATTCCATTATATCCGGGTACTCACAGGAAGGACACTACGATGCGTGCCTCCAGCTCTATCGTGAGATGGAATTGTGTAAAGATGGTGTAAAGCCGAATGGGGTCACCATTGCAATCACTTTACATGCTTGTTCTCAGCTTAAAGATCTCTTATTTGGAATCGAAGTTCACCGGTCCGCCACGGAGAGTGGGATGAAAATGGATGCCACTGCTTGCAATTCCATTATTGGTTTCTATGCGAGGTGTGGGAGCCTAGACTACGCAAGGTCCTTGTTTGATAGCATGGTGGATAAAGATGGGATCAGTTACAGTACCATGATATCTGGGTACATGGCCTATGGGTTTGTCGATCGTGCAATGGAGCTCTTCGATCAGATACCCAATCCAGTTCTTAGTACATGGAATGCAGTCATTGCTGGTCAGGTACAAAACAATCGCTTCTCTTGTGTGCTCGACTTATTTCGATCCATGCAAAGTGTCAGTTTTAGGCCTAATGCAGTCACTGTTTCAAGTACTCTTCCTGCTGTTTCTTACTATTCAAACCTCTTAAGTGTGAGGCAGATGCATTGCTATGCGATTAGGAGTGATTTTGATCGTAATGTTTTTGTAGCTACTGCAATTATTGACGCTTATGCGAAGTCTGGGTTCCTTGAAGGTGCTAATAAAGTGTTCGTGAGTACAAAATCTAGCAATGTTATTGTCTGGACCGCAATTATATCAGCATTTGCAGTTCATGGTGATGCCAATGCTGCCTTAGCTATATTTTGGGAGATGCTCGACAAAAAGATGAAGCCGGATTCTGTAACTTTCACTGCTGTCCTGTCTGCTTGCGCTCATGCTGGGGAAGTTCATGAAGCTCGCAGGATAATTGATCTTGTGATGCCGAAATGTGGGATTTCTCCGGAAGCTGAGCAGTATGCTTGCTTGGTAGGTGCACTTAGTCGAAAAGGGATGTTAGAAAATGCAGTAGAGGTCATCAATTCAATGCCATCCCAGCCAAATGCAAAGATGTGGGGGGCACTACTAAACGGAGCTTCTGTTTACCGCAATGTGGAGATTGGGAAATATGCATTTGAAAGATTGTTAGAGATGGAGCCTGGCAACACAGGGAACTATATTGTTATGGCAAACTTGTATTCACAAGCTGGAAAGTGGAAGGAAGCTCAGGCGGTGAGGGAGAAGATGGAGGAGGTGGGATTAGCTAAGGTTCCTGGTTGCAGCTGGATGGAGGAGAGCAGTGGGCTGAAGGTTTTCATCTCCCGGGATGTAGCAAGTGAGCAATCTGAGGAGATTTATGGGCTACTCGAAGGATTGATTGGGTTGATGACAGAAGAAGGTTATCGTACTGGGGAGGAAATTGATGAGGAAAACTGCTGCCACATGCCCGGGGAAGGCATCAAATGTATGATTCCTTCTGTAAGCTAAACAAGAGCTAACATTTCACTTTAAAATTGGGAGATCATAAATTGAACAAAATCCTTCTAGTTTGGTTTGGTAGAGCCTTTAACTTTTCTCTCTTGCTATTTTCAATCACTTGGAAGATACAAAATCAACGAGCAATCGACTTTACATACAAGTGGTGCAGCATTTGCTTTTCTCGGGATTTTAGCATGCATGCATTTAGATTCCATAATCTTTTATTGTTTTCATGATTTTTAGGTTTCGTATACAATGAGGGTAAGATAATAATAATCTATGTATCACAGCATGCATCTTATCTTAGTTCTGCTTTTATCTCTATAATGAGCACGTAAAGAACAGAACTAGAAATGGTACTTTGCGGAGCCTTAAGACCTCATGTCCTTCGAAGAATATCAAAGATGCTCAATTTTCACTGCTGCATGAAGTTTTTTATCAGCAAAGCTGCAATTGAGAATAAAGAGATTGAAGAGAAAAAGAAGGCAAGCATTTCATCTGGATTTTTAAATCCTGGTAGAGTTAATTGATGCTGAAGGGCATAGCCAAGGAGTGCCTGCACATCCATTAAGTTTCTGTGTTTTTTCTAACGGACTCCTGTAAGTTGCTTGTCCCTGAGGATCAACGAAGAATGGGTAAGATGTTTTGTTAAAGCATTAACAATTTGATCTGCAGCAGAAATATGTCGAACAGCAAGTTGCTTGCTAGCCACCTTTTCACGAACCAAGTGGAAATCAATTTCTACACATCCTGTTCGAGCATGAAATTTTGGATTGGGAGTGAGAACTGCTTAGTTAACGGTGTATAAATAGTTGGTGAAGACAACGGCATATGTATTCTCAAAATACTTGCATGCATAAGAGTTCAGCAGTTGTGCAGGAGAAACTACGATATTTTGATTCAATTCTGATCGGGAAACTGTATTTTGCTTCCAGGAACCCAAGAATTCAAATTTAGACCTCAACAAATATAGAAGGCACATTGAGAGTGATGATCATCATGACACCCTGCCCAATCTGCATTTGAGTAAGCATTTAAATTAGAAAAACACTGCTTAATAAGAAGACCATGTGATAAATTTTCTTGTAGGTAATGAGGGATTATCTTCGCTGTGATCCAATGAAGCGATGATGGAGGTTGCATAAATTGACAAACTCAATAGCAAAGGATATATCTGGTCTAGTTATTGCAAATATTGAATTGCTCTAAACACGCTTCTATATTTTACAGGATCAACAATACCTCTTCTGAAAACAATGGACGAACAAAAGATGACATGGGAGTAGTCATCAGTTTAGCATCGATCATGGAGGTACGATCCAAATCATCATAATATATTTTCTTGTCATGGAAGCGTGACCCTAATCATCACGAATATATTTTTGTTTGGATAACAATAAACTATGCATTGTTTGACATCTCTATTCCAAGGGAAAAAAAAATGTGGAGAACCAACAGATTAGTGGACTTCTCTTTCAAGATCAAGGAATCAAGTCATATGTCTACTAGTCATGTCCTTTGTATTGAGAGTCCTATGGGAGTTCTTCCTCCTTGTACCTTCTCTTCTCCCTATAATCATATTTGGCAATTTTATTTAAGGAAATCGACTTGCTCTGCTAGGCTTATGCATGCAGGGGGCCTTCCTCCGAACCACATAAGTCATCGTCTACTCATTTAGTTTGTCTTTTCTGCTTTTCTTCTTCTGCAATGCTCACTATGAAGCGAGATTTTCTCGTGCAAGATCCATTTATCAATCTTCTTTAGACCGAATCCTTCATCAATATAGTGAAAATAATTTGCTTGATATGATCTTGATGATTGCTATAAAGACGATCAAAACGATCACTTCAGAGTACTACATACACATATTTTGGAAGAGAAAAACATATGATTGGATGTATTGACTCGGTCAACTATTTTATGATGTGTCCCTATTTAACATATAGCATTAAAGAGATTTTTATAACCAACTAAAGATCTACTGTAACGATTATGGGAAATTAATGGTTGCAGTGATGAGAACAAAATTTAGTGTGTTATTTTTTTAAACGCAATCAGTTCTCACCCCTCTGTACAAAAAGACATGATAAAGTGGGGCACCTATCAGTTTCATGCATATACAGAATTCAGTAAAATGACATGTTTTAGTTTCTTTCTTTGTTTCTTCTCTCGATTCCAATGACTTCAAGTTTGATCATTTGTTTTACTCCTGAGAGACGCTCTTGAAATCCTACAATATGATTCTAAATTTGATCATTCACGTGGAACATTCATGTCATCAATGTTGCAATTTTTAACTTCTATTACATTGTGCTGACTCAATAGGTATCTAACTCAATTGGATAACTAATTTGACTGGTAATCTATCACATCAAGTATTTAATTAAATATCTATTTTTTAACATAAAATTAGAAATAAAAAAGTTGGAGAGATGAGAATAGAACTAAAAGGGATACGAGAGAAGTGGAAGTCAAAGATAAAACTATTTGTAGGGAAAGTATCAAAACGTAAATAAAAAGAATTTATATGAAATGACATAAACTATATCCGAAAAAAGCTAAATTTTAAAAACTTAAGCGTAATTTATAATTAAATAAATATTGGATTAACAGATTAGTTTCGGCTATTAACTTAGCGAGTTAGTTTCAATTTGAATTTAAATTTTTTAGTTCAAGTCAAATTCGAATTAATTATTGAGTTGAATTGAGTTTTATTTTTATTTTTATTTTAAGATATATATATACATATACATATATATTAACTCAACATATATTATATATTATATATTAATTAAATTTATATGTATAATATGTTTTTTTATATCTGTTCTATATTTATCTGTAAAATATATATTTATATTAAAAATATCTAAAATAAAATATTAAGCTAATTATAAGTGAAATTAATTTTATTTTGAAAGTGAAAATTAAGTTAAATTAAATTTACATCAAGTTCAGGTGTTACCTGATTGAATCTATTAATTTATGAATTAATAAAATAATTGAATAAATGAACATAATATTTAATTTAATTTAGTAATTAAAAAATAATTTTATTGGGATTTTCATAAATATTAAATGATTTTATTTAAATTAAAATTTTAATTTAATTAATTTAAAAATTGGAGTATTCAGTTGTAAATAGATTTAAATTAAAGGAACTTCATTGCAATTAATCTTTAATTTAAATATGGTGACGATATGCTTACGATAAATAGCATTTCATCTTCCTCGGGCGTTCCGAGTAAATTTTCGAACCCCTTTTCCCGTGTCATCCCGCCAGTAAAATCGTGCCACGTGTGTACTTACTATTGGCTCTCGGTGGTGGGGAAGGATCAGCTACTTCATTTATGGGCTTTTAATTAAAGTGGATTGGCGAAGCTCAGCGTTAAAATTGGACACGTTGAGAACCGGATCACTGACCGAGTCATAGAAATCGGTTCGAGTTTTAACTCAAATTGAAATAGATTCAAATAATTTTGAATTAAATTTTGTGCAATTTTTTCGACTCAAGTTAATTTCAAGTTTTTGTTTGAAATTATGTTCAAATCACTTTGAAAATATGTTAAATACTTATTTTTTATTTTTTTTATTAAATGACTATGCATTGGGTATGCTAATTGAATTAAAGAGGACTTCATGAGTTTGAGTTTCATGAATCTCTTTTTTTTTTTAAATTACTATTGTTTTTGTAATATTAATTTTGAGTCCACTTGAATCATTCGATTCTTATTTAAATTAAATTGACTCAAAATCAGCTATTTTATTTTTGAGTTGACTCAAAACTCGATCAAATTTGACTATAGCGAAGCCATGATGGAAGATATCAGTTAATTAATTTGATAATTAAGATTTAATTAAAAAATATTTAATATATGTATAAATGCATGCATGGTCTAGGCCGAAGAATAAACCTATGTTAAAAAATTTTTAATTAGTGTCTAATTATGTGTCGGCCCAGAGACTTCCGAAGAGAGGGGTGAATTGGGATTTAAAAAAATTAAATGATTATTTTTAATTTAAAAATAAGAGGAATAAGAAGTAGTATATTTAAGTTTGTCAAATTGATCAAGTACACTAAGTTCTGAAATCACTTGGATAAGGAAAAACTGTGCAAAAAATTTTATCCGAACAGTCCAGTCGATTTTGAGAATTGACCAAGGTTCGCAGAGCAGTGCAGAAAATTTTACCCGAACAATCCGGTCGATTTTGAGAATTGACCAAGGTTCGCAGAGCAGTGTAGAAATAAATCCAAAAGAGACCACAAATAATAAATTTATAGTTTACTAATCATATATCTGTTTTGAATAAAAATATTTCAGATTTTCTATAACTTTAAAATACTTAAATTTAGATATATTACATCACTTTGGTTCAAGAGAATTTGAGAGCAAAAGTGAAAAGAACACAACAAATTTATAGTGGTTCGGCTTATCGTCTAGTCCACTCCCCATGCTCTTCAAATGAGAATTTTCACTAAATCTCCCCTGCTTTTTACGGGAACCAAAGCCAAATAAATTCGATACAATCCTATGGCTTGTTACAGGAACCAAAGCCAAGAAAACCTATACACCATGACTTTTTGCAGGTACCAATGAGGATTACTAGTCTTGGCTTCAGAACAGTGAAAAGTACAGCACTCTTTCTTCTTTTTGTTTCTCCTTGAGGAGGTTTGTTTGCAAGTAGAAGCTTGAAGGAGAGCTTGGAAAATTTTTTAGCAGGAAGAAAAGTATAGAACAGCAGAAAATGTATACTTTTATTTTCATACATCAGGTGGTAAGCATGAAGCTTGAAATATTTGCCCTTTATTTGAATTAGCCAATTGTAAATAATTATTTTGACATGTCATACAAGTAGACTAATGAGAAAACAGCAAGCAGAGGGCATTTCGGATATTTCTGGGTGATGATGTGTCCATTGGAACGTTGGAGACAGATTGGGTTCAGCTGGGTTTGTATTTTAAGGATAAATGTCAAGTCCAATATGCTTGGAACAAGGAAAATACTTTAAAAATAAAATCTGGGAAAAAGGCTGATGTAATAAAGCATAAAATAGTAGTTTTGTCCATTTCCCATAATGAAATATGTTGGAGTATTTTCAACAAGAAAAGATAATTTAAAAATGACTAAAAGAAGGTTAAAACACCCAAACTTTCATCCAAAGGCTAAAACAAAGAGAGAGTGCCACCTAGGATAGATTTTGACATATTAGAGAACTTAGGTGGATAATATATTCAGCACAAAACTCAAAGACTGCAGAAAAGAATAAGTGGACTGGGAAATGTAAATATTTTTTCATTTTAGAACGAACAAGGAGTAAAGAAATAATTTTTTAAGGGATGTTTCAAATTAAAAAATATTTTTAAAGTGGGCTACTAAGAATAAAGTAGTGAAAATAAGATATTCTCAGTTTTTGGAGATTTGGATGGGCCAAACGGTTAGCTGGGCAGTTGTGTTTGTGCCAGTCCAGGAAAATCCGGTTGATTTTGAAAATCGACCGATTTTTTCTGAAGCTGTAGAGATGAATTTCACAGCAAAAATTATCAAGAAATAGATAGACTTTAGACTGACTAAGATTGAGTACAAGTTAAATCCTTAGCAAAGATATACATGCTTACAATTATGTCCTAGAAAAGAAAATAAAAAGTAACTATGTAGTAAACTTCTTTTCTTGAACTTAAATTTGGACATTTACCTCAATTATGACATAAACAACCTGATAACACACTTAATAAGATGATTAGTCTATAATATTAAATTAATTATAATCATCAAAATTAAGAAGTTCAATATTATGTAATTAATTAATTAACCAAGAAAATTTAAAAATTATTCGATTTTAAATTAATGCTGCATGAAATAACATGAGCAATATCGTAGAAGATAACAAAAATAAAGAAATAATAAACGGTCATTAGTATTGTAGTATTTTTATTTTAGTTTTTTCTCATAATTTTTTTTTTTAATCTATGTTGATTCCTTTTTTATATTTCTTTCATCATCTTCTATTCCATCTATATTGGCATTGATCATTTTATACATGTTTTGGCACATCTTATTATATTGGGTTAATTACACTCAGATCTCTGTGTTTAAAACTTAATAATATACAGGTCCAGGTTTTTAAAATTATAATGTCAGGATCTTTGAGTTTTAATAAATTAGCAAATGGGTCTTTTTTTATTTTTTTATTATTAATTTTTTTTAAAAATTATCATTATACCCCTCCTGCTCTCTTAAAATCTTAGAGAGAGGGGGAAGAGTATAATGGCAATTTTAAAAAAAATTTAATAATAAAAAATAAAAAAAACTCATTTGATAATTTATTAAAATTCAGAAATCCCGATATTATGACGTGGACCTATACGTAGGGGTGGCAAAATGAGTTGGCGGGTCGGGTTCGGGTTGAACCCGAATCCGACCCGACCTAAATAGCTTCAACCCGAACCCGTCCCATTTATTAAATGGGTCAAAATCTATGATCCGAACCCGACCCGATTAATAAATGGGTCAGGTTGGCGGGTCGACCCGACCCGTTTATAGGGTATTTTTTGATAAATGCCGAACCCGAACCCTACCCGACCCAATTATGCCCAACCCGAACCTGACCCGTTTAATAAATGGGTCAAAATTCATGACCCATACCCGAAATTTGCGGGTCGGGTTCGAGTCGGATTCACGGGTTGGGTTATATATTGCCACCCTTACCTGTATGTTATTAAGCCTTAAACTCAAAAATCTGGGAGTAACTTACCCTATTATAATTTATTTAGAAGTAGTCTGCACTTAGTGCACCATTTTTTTTCATTTTAGATTTTTCTCATAAAATTTTTATTCTATGTATTAGCTATGTTGATTCTATTTTAGTCTTTCTTACATCTTTTGTTCGTGTGTGTCATTACATTACGATTAATTCAACTATGACTTTCTGGCTTCTATGTGTTGTGACCCTTAAAAAAAATCTTGTTATTTCGAACTACTTTCAGATTCTCGGAAAAATAGGAGCTATGTGAGCTCACACACACAAACAAACAAACGCAGAATGATCTATTAGTTTTATGTATATATATATATATATATATATTTTTTTTTTTTTTGTCAGAATCGTCAGCATAAAGGAGCCAAGAACTATCCAGAAAAACACACAAGATATAAGGTGGTTCAAGAATGAATTTCCATACATCCACCTGAGAGCTAAAGGGTCTAGTCCAAGGACCAATACAAGAGTAAGAAAAAAAAATTACAAAGTTTTTCTCCTTCTCCACTAGGAGTCCTGCTCCAAGAATATTATTGCTGATAGCAAGAAGAGGACACATGGATTATTGATATGTTAGGCTGTTGGAAACCTGTTGATCGACTCCAGGTAATTGGAAACCTAAAATTCCTATTAAATGGAGCTAAATACGATACCACAATAAGAACAATGTCTAGAAGATACTGATATGTCGATCTCCATCTAGTTGAGTTATGGCGATTGAGCAATTGAGGCCAAGCATCCTGACCGATGTTAACAGGCTGAGCTTGCCTCATAAACGATGATTAGAGTCCCTGAAAAATAAAAAATGAGCATCATCAAGAACTCATCGAATCTGATGGTATGAACATCGTGCACGACAATAAGCAAGAAAAAAATGGAGATCCTTAAGATGCCACGTATACGACGAAGATACAGCATCGAATATAGGGGTAAGCAATATGTTCTTGGAACTACTAGATCATTCTGTCAAATTTTTATTACATGTTTATGATATTTGATTACCATTGCACGTTGATCCAATTTGTTTTAAATATTACACTTAGGTTCATGAAGGTTTTGACTTCTAATTGTTAGATCCTTTTGGGCTATTTTTCCTTGAAGTTGGGATTTATATTAAACTACCTTTTGTATATTATTCCAAAACTCAAAATAAAGAATTTGCAAGATAATAACAAGAATAAAATATAAAATTTAGAAATCAGATTCATAGAGTTTATGTTTTAAAACTTAATATAATTGGCTTAAATTGTCTAAACTCAAAGCCAACAAGCAACAAATTAATATTTGAGAATCAATGTGCATGAAACCCACATTAATATCTTAGGACCTAAAAGCAATTTACCTTTTTAATATTATAATTTCTAATTTCTAATAATTAATTTTACTTATCCAGTCATTTATTATAAAATAAAAATAATATTACTTTAACATTGAACTTTCATTTTTAAAATTTTTTTATAAGTAAATTACATCTAGGTCCCTATGTAAAGTAAAATATCACATAGGCCCACGATATTTAAAATTTAATGTTTGAATTCTTAAGTTACATCGATATATATGTCAATGAGATTTTTTTTACAAAAAATTTAATATTAAAATTATATAAAATATTCAAAATATCTTTCTCTCTTCTCTCTGTTGGTGCACAGGGCTCGCGGGAGGGTATTCGTAGCACATGGTTGCACCCTCGTGACTGAGGGCCGAAGGAGAGAGAAGGGAGAGAAAGGAATCAAGGATAGAGAGACGTGAGAATGTTATTTTGAATATTTTATAAAATTTTAATATTAAAAATTTAAAATAAAATTATTAATATACATCACACACATAGATCCAAATATTAAATTTTTTAATTATGAGACTGCATTATATTATTAACTAAACTCAATAACCTTGGTGCAATTTATCCTATTTTCTTTTTTTTATAGGCAATTTATCCTATTTTCATCTTACATAATTATTTTTGATGATTTATTACTCAAAGAGATAAAAAGAATATTGACCATAATATAATAAATTTCTATGCTCACATACCTATAAGCAATTTTTTATTATTAGTTATTTTAATCAATAACGTCCAAATTATTTAAAATTCACAGAAATAGCTCAAAAAACTAAATAAATGAATAAGATTGAAATCAATTAACAATAAAATAATATTATATAAATTAAAAATAATAATAAATTTTAGAGACTTTATATTTTACGTCTTATATTCTAAACGTAGAGATATTCTACTTTAATTTTATGAAACTTCATATTTTAAGATCGCATTATTTATACAGTGATTTGTTTTTCTTAAAACATCACTTGACGATCACTCCTTACTTTTTTTAAACACAAGTGTTGCATTATTGAGATTCATACGATATTTATGCAAATTATCAAAATATGTGATAGATAAAATTTTTTAAATTCTCGAATATAAGCAGTTGGACAGTTCTATCAACAAATTTAACTAACATAAGATCTAAAATTTTAATAAAAAACTAATATAAGATTATAAAGAAATGACATAATTATAATGTATCAAAATTCAAAAGTAGGAATATGGGAGTAATAATTAGCACTTAATACATGCATCCAAGATATTTAATGTAAGTAAAATAAATAAATAAATATTTATTTATTTATTTAATGAAAGTTATTATAAAAAAAAAAATTTAATGAAAGTTAGTTGGTCCACCCCAACGACTACCTAGACGATCATACTTTTGTCGTAAGGTTGAGTATTTTTACATACTGGTCCTTAAACTTTGACTAATCTTTCATTTAAGTCCACATATACAATAATCTAAGGACTTCAACTTGAAATTAGGGGCTCAAATTTGTCAATTCGGATCAAAATTTAGACTAAACTAATTAAAATCAGTTCTATAATTTTCGAAATCGGAATTGAATTAAAAAAAATCGATTCGGGTTTGATTTTTACAGTTGTTTGACAATAACTTATATGGTGATTTTAGAATTTATATTATATATAAAGGTATTCAAATCCACTAAATTTTCATTATAATTATAATTATAATGCATATTTAAAATAGTTTGAATAAATGTTTATCATTTGTAATTATTGTGAAAAATTTAGGTTTTTCTTTTGATTATTTGCCCTAAATTTGAACTCGAAAAACCTTAATTCCAGGTAAGTACCCTCACACTGAGTTAAGAGAAGCCCTTAAAAAAAAATTAAGTTTAATAATATTAGAAAAATAATATGATTAATAAGTTATAAAAAGTTATTTTTATTTAATGAACTTTATATAATTAAACGAAGATCTAAAATACTAATAAAATAATAATATTAACAAAAACGTTTTTTAATTGATATTAATAAATTCAAATTTTTCATAATATTTTACACTTATTGTATTGATAATAAAATAAAAAATTAATCTATTTAGTATATTATTAATTATTAAATTAGTTATTCAATTTAGTCTTAAGATTCAGAATGTAGAAGCAAGAATTAAATTAAAATATTTAATTCTGAAAAATTTAAAATCAAAACTGAACCACATTATTAATTTCAATTTGATCCTCAAATTTTCACTAATTTTGTTCATCGTTGAAATTGATAAAAAAAAACCTATCTATCTTAATGTTCTTTTTTTTTTTTATAATTCACTCATTTTCATTTTTTTATTTTTCATCTCGTCTCTGTTCATTATTATGCGAATAAATATTGATAGATGAGAAGGAAAATAACCTTGAAAAATTAAAAAGAAGAAAAACGTGAAAAAGAGAGGAAAAAAAGGAAAAAGAAATAGATTTGTGAAATAAATTTGAAGAAAGGTAGGAAGAAAATATATAGAAGAGTAAAAATGAGTATTTTAAGTTCCCATGAAATGACTAAGGAAGATTTTGATTTAATATTATATCAATATTATAATATATTATATAAAAATAATTATTTTTTATTTAATAATATATAAATAATTTTATAAAATATTTTTAAAATTATAACTCAAATAATGATATATAAATAACATAATATAATAATAATATAATATTGATTCAAATACTACTTAAATAATCAGGATTAGATGTGAATGGTTGAGCACAATTTTAGAGATTCAAATATAATTTATTCCTTTTGGTAGCTATTCATTTAAGTTTTTTTTTTTAAAAAAAATATAATGATGCATTAATAAAATATATATATATATATATATATGTATATTGATTGAAAAAATTATATAATTTTTGCCTCTAAACAAATATTATCAGCCTCGTGGCCAAAATGAGATTTTAGGATTTTTGCATTTCTGCTTCTAGGGATATTTAATTGGGGTCTTGAGTTGATTTGACTTCAATTCAAAATTAAAATGTCTAACTTATTTTTTATTTAATCCAAAGAATAAATGAGAAACGTTTGATTTGATTTCGACCCAAACTAGGTTTAACATGTTTGTTGTGACTCTCGTAGTCGAAGAGAGAAAGGAATCACTGAAGCAAAGTGTGACTCCTAGCAGACTTCTAGGCCAGATAATGAGTGTTGAGAAAGACATAAAAATAAATCGTCCCACATCAATAAGAGAGAAATCTTGAATTATATAAGCAAATAATGTAATCTTAAATGGTAGAGGCGTTTTTGGGGCAAAACTATGAGGCTGATGATGGAAAACTCCGTAGTTAAGCGTACTTGGGCCTGTGATCTCATTATAAAGGTATTGTCAGCTTTGGCTTTAGGAAAACTGCGTACTTGAGTACTTCCCAGAATATCACCCATCCTACTGTTACTCTAGCCCAAGTACGCTTAACTAGAAAATTTTTCATCATTAGCCTCACAGCTTTGCCCCGAAAAGTGCCTCTATCATTTGAGATCACGTTATCTACTTACATAACTCAGAATCTCCCTTCCTTTCCGATGTGGGTCGATTCATTCATGCGCCACTCTCACCACTCATTATTCAACCTAGAAGCCTACCAGGAGCTGCACTTTACCTCAATATTTTTTCTCTTAGGCATCACCCGGAGATCACTCCCCGCCCTCTTCGGCCACGATCGTCACATAGAGTAACACTGGGATGAGTGACCTCCTAGGCAGTACTCAAGTCACGCAATTTTTCTAAAACTAAAACGGACAATACCTCTATATCGGAGCTACTAGACGTTACATTTGTTATTAATTTAAGATCAATTTGAGGTAAAGTCAATCTAACTTTTAATTAATTTTCAATCTATTAGCCAAATTTTATATCGTTTTGATTTAATATTTAAAAATAAAAATAGGAAAAATTGATTTATAATAAACATAATTTGAATAAAAGTTACGAACGAAATTCTAATGAAATCTTTATTAAATTATTATGAAAAATTAATATACTAAATTCAGTTATATGCATAAATAAATATAAATATTTTTTTAATCAATTTGATTTCAAGCTGTCTCGATCTGATTTTTTGTTGGCTTGAGATTTGTATGACTTAAGATTGAATTGATAAAAATCCCGAGCCAAAAATTGCTTATTAATCAGCTCATTTGAGTTAAGTTAAGTTAAGCTCGATTCCATCTAAAATTTTAATTAATTTTTAAAGCATTTTTGAGTATAATTAACAGCCTTATATTTATCTTAATTTTAATTTACAATACCAAAAAAAATTATAAAAAAACACGAGGCCTTTATTCTGATTATCTCATATATATATATATATATATATATATATATATATATATATATATATTTAAAGAATTTAGAGGTGATTGCATCAAAGTTTTTGGAAAGCAAAAACAAATGCAGACTTACATTATTAATATTAGAGTAAATTGCTTATAAGTTACTCGGGTCACTTAGGCATTTAAAATAAGTCTTTAAAATTTAAATTACTTTACATAGATTCTCGACTTTCAGCTCTGATTTTAATTTGATCCTTTTAATAATTATTAGAAGAAAAAATACTCATCTTTTCTCTCATCTCTGACGAGTGCGACTGCTGCCGCGCCATGACCTGTAAGTGTGGTCGTTGCCGTGGCCCATGTAAGCCCAGGCCGCACACGTGGCTGCCCAAGCCGCGCGTAGTGGTCTTCTTGTGCACGACCGCCATGCTGTGGCTTGTGTGCACGCCAGTACACGCGTGCAGGTAGGCCACGCCGGGGCAACCGCCAGGAGCTCGTGAGTAAGTGCAGGCCGCGTCTTGGCAGTAGTCGCGTGGTGCCTGCGAGCATGCAGTTGCCTTCTTGCTCGTGGTCGCACTCATCAGAAGTGGGAGAGGAGAAATATTATTAAAAAGACTAAATTGAAATTAGAGCAGGAGATCAAAGAATTATATAAAATAATTTAAATTTTAAAGATCTATTTGAAGTGCTTAAGCGATCTCAGGACCAGAGTCGACTTACTCTAATATTTAAACCTACAAAATGAAACGAACTATCCTAAACTTCGAAGATTATAAATTATAAATGAAAATAATTAGAGAAAGCAACAAGCCTAACCAGCATCCAATCAGGCAACTCAGTCGTAGATCTTACTTGGAATAAATTAACAGTGCATTGCGTTGGTTTCCTAACCTAAAATCCTTCAAACTTGGGGGCGGGAATGTATTGAGTTCTACTCAAACTCAGACATGATAGTCAAGTTTGAAAGCTTAGAATTACATCGAGTTAAAAGGAGTATGAAAGAAACTTTCGTATAATCTATTCCGTCTTACTAATGATTCTTTCATCCAGTAGTATATTAACTAAGACTTGGGAGTGAATTTAGAAAAATAATTTGGGTTCTTTCTGTCCAAAATAATTTCCCACGTAGGTACTTTTTAATAAATTCTATTAAATTTGTCATGAAATTAATATTTTAAAAATTTTAAAAAAAGTATATTTAAATATTAAAAATTTATTTACGAAGTATTTAGTTTAATTTTATTTAGAAAAAATAATTATTTAATTTAATGAAATATGTAGATAATATTATAAAAAATTAAAAAATTATCACTAAAAATGACATTTAAATCTCAGAATATATATGATATAATATCACGATTATATTGCGCCAATTGCCTCCTTAAGTTTTTTTTTTATTATTATGACCTCAATTTTTTTTTCTTATATTTTAAAAGAACTTTTTTTTTCCTTATATTTTAATTTATAATAATAATATTTAATACTTTAATATTTATTTTAATTTTTTTTAATTAAACATGTGTGACGGTTCAACTTATCAAAATTTATAAAAAATAATCCATGTGAAAAATATTTTAAATAAGGGAGACTTAGGTGACATATTTTTATTTTTTTGAGCTTACGTGAAATTAAAAATCGGAAGATTTAAAAAAGACTCGAACTAATTTGGAAGATAAAAGAAGTCATACTAACTTTATACTTTATTGCTTTTAAATTTCGTTTGATTTGAACTTATTTTTTACTTTAATATAAAATTTAATTTTAAAAATTTATTTTATTTTATATATAATATAAATATGAAAATTAAGATTAATTTTATTTCATATTTTATATATTTTTTAATATTAAATTAATTATTTTATTAAATTTATAAAATAAAATATTTTTTTAAAATTCAAACTTCAAATCAAACGAATCTAAACAAATAATCATATCATTCTTGGTTTATTTGTGCTTTTTGAGGCTCCGTTTGGTAAAAAAAATAATTTATTTTAATCATGATCAAAATTTTAAATTTATTTTTAAAAAATTTAAAAAATGATTTTATATTTTACTATACATAAATTCTAATATTAAACAATTATTTTATTTCACATCCAACACAATTTTTAATATAATTAATTCACTTTATTTCACATCATACATATTTTTAAAAAAAAAATTATAAAATTTTTTTAAATTATTTTTTTTTTCAATAAAAAATTATAGATTACATAAATTTCAATAAAAAAGATACAGTCCACTTTGAAATATTAATTTTTTTTTTTTTTATGAAAAATAAGTATTTGCAAGATACACTGATACAAGGAAGAATTTTGCTTGGGTCAGAAGTCAACTTCCCACTTCCTCTGCTTGCACATTGATATTATATTTACTGCTGCATTGAGAGGTAGGAATATGTTACTCTAACAACAACTCCTTTTTTTTTTTAATATTTATTGCAGCTAAAGAGACAGGCAAGGGAGGCCAACAACATCAGCCTGAGTCCTTCTTGATCTTCCTGCAGCTCCCAAATCATAGAAAAAGAGAAGATTTTGATTTTCATCTTCCCCTGTAATGGCGAGGAACAAGTGTCGGTAACGATACACAGGAAGGGCTAAGAGCGAAGGAAAGAAGCGCACTTTGCGTCTTTGTTTCTTCTTTTTCCCCCTGATCGCTTCTCCTTTACTCAGTCTGTTTGTGTGTGTGTTTTGAGTCATTCGGCCGGAATATTCCACTCTTCTGCATTTACCGGGCACTATCAAAACTTCAGCTTGGTCTCTGGGTTTCTCTCTTCCTGTTAGTTCCTTGCCTTTTGGCATGAAATCTCGATTTTTGGTTTTTTTTTTTTTTTGTTTACTGAGGGGCTAAACCCAGTTTGGATCTCTAAACCCTAACTGGGTTCTGGTTTCCATGGGTCTCTGCCATGGAAAACCTGTCCAGAAATCAGAAATCAAGCTCGAGAGCCTTCCAGCTTCTCAAGACCCTCCAGGTCCTGATACCAACAATGAAATCCCTCCGCTGAATCCTGAAACGCCGAACCGGCCCAAATTCCCCTTCTACAGCCCTAGCCCCCTGCGGAGCTCCTACAAGAGCTCGCCGGCTAATTCGAGCGTCAGCTCCACGCCGTTGCGGCTGTTCAAACGGCCCTTCCCTCCGCCGTCGCCTGCGAAGCACATTAAGGCTCTGCTCGCTCGGCGCCATGGATCGGTGAAGCCTAACGAAGCCTCGATTCCCGAGGGGAGCGAGGTGGTTTTAGGGCTCGACAAGAACTTTGGGTTCTCCAAGCAGTTCTCCTCAAAGTACGAACTTGGAGATGAAGTGGGAAGGGGGCATTTCGGGTATACTTGCGCCGCGAAGGCAAAGAAGGGGGAGATGAAAGATGAGGATGTTGCCGTCAAGGTTATTCCCAAGGCAAAGGTTAGTGTCTTCCGTTGTTCTTTTGTCATCTTATTGCTTCATTCTCTGCGAAGATCATTGATTCCTTACATTTTTTGAAGAATTAGTATTTTTAAACTATAAAGCCTTTGAATTTTATTAGTTGATGAGTTTTCTGGATCTATCTTCCTCTTTGATTATTTTCTTCCCCTTGAATTGTTCTTGATGGTTGTATATTTATCATCTTCAAGAGATCTGCTGTTGTGAATTTCAGATTTCCATTGTTTTGGCTCTAGCATGTATAGTTCCAGCTGTACATATTTTGTTTCCTTTACATACCATATCCTGTTTTCATCTGCAGCTTATTAGAGGATTCATGTACTCAATCATTTGCTCTCAATATATTTTCTGTTAGTTTTTATGAAAATGAAACACTGCTTCCAAATAGCTGTGCATTATAGGTAATTATGTGTGTTTCACATACTATTTTAATTGGCTTGATTATGTTGTTATGACTTATGATTTAGGGCCTAATGCTGCTTCATATTAGGTGGCTGGCTGATCCAAAATCAGTTTACTGCTAGCTCCTTATTTGATATTTGAGGATTACATTGATTATTTTTCGTCATCCTTTAAGTACTTCAAATCAAGGATTACATCATATCTTAATATGCTTTTTTGCTAGACAACATCATATTCTTTAGAGGCTTAATGAAGACATCGATGTGGGTTTCGCTACTGCACTTTTTTGTTTTTTTTGTTTTTTGTGTTGTTCGCCTAATTGTTTATAATGCAGCTCATTGCATGTTGGTTTAAAGGGTTTACGGTTTAGGTTCTGCAATTTTATTCCTTTTCATGTTGATATGAAATTTCTGGATAAATCCAATCAGATTTTCACCTTAAAGTTGTATTATACTTTGGCAGATGACTACAGTTATTGCTATTGAAGATGTTAGAAGAGAAGTTAGAATATTGAGTTCTCTCAGTGGTCATAAGAATCTGGTGAAATTCTATGATGCTTATGAAGATGGAGAGAATGTGTATATAGTAATGGAGTAAGTTGTTTTTCCTTTCGTAACATGTTTCTTAGTTTGTTTTTTTACTTTTGTTATTTGAAATTTCGAAACGTGCTTGCCACTGCAGAAATATATCCATCTCCTGCCTACAATATAGAAATCCAATTCAACATGTAGGTCATTCTAGTGATTGTTTTTGTGGAAAGAAAAAGTTTTAAAACGTGAACTTTTAATCTTCTATCTGCATATATTATGAAGGTCTCTGATTATGCATTCACAATCTTTTTATTCTTGCTGATGTAACTTTCATTTTGGTTTATATTGATAAATTTTTGATTGTATCTATGATGAGAATCAACTATAGTTCTAGCTTTTATTTGTTCACTTTTATGTTGAATTATTGATTGTTCTTTTTGAAATGATTAGTTCCTCGATTCTGTTATAAATGCACACTAATGTTTTAGAGTTTTTCAAGTACGGTCATTTCTGATGCTTGCCATGTGTGCTCATATTCCCACATAGAAAAGTTTGGAGTCTCGTTATGTATATATGAAGTTTCATATGACTTGGTTTTAGCTATTGGACTGATTTGCAATGAATTTTTTTTTTTTTTTTTGATTTGCAATGAATTGTTTGACTTGGGTTCTGTAATTTCACCATTATTTTAGTTTATTGACATTATCTTAACACTTCAGGTTGTGCAAAGGTGGTGAATTGTTGGACAGGATTCTTTCTAGGTATTGCCCAATGCTAAAAAATTGTCAGTATTTTGGATAATAAGCGTCTATGATCGCCTTCTTAATTCTTCTTTAGTTCCGTTTTGAGTGAAGAAATGACATCTGATGCTTTGATTATGTAGGGGCGGAAAATACTCGGAACAAGATTCAAAGGTTGTGATGGTCCAGATTTTGAGTGTTGTGGCCTTCTGTCATCTCCAAGGCGTTGTCCACCGAGATCTCAAACCTGAGGTAGCCTCTCTTTCATGTATCTAGCTAATTATCTTGTAAATTTCTAAATTATATCTTGATATGTTGATGCTGTTGTATTTCCTAGAATTTTCTTTTTACTTCCAAGGATGAGAGTGCCATGTTGAAGGCTATAGATTTTGGTTTGTCCGACTTTGTTAAGCCAGGTTAGAAATATTGACGAAAATTAAATTTTGCATGTTGGTTATAAAATCTAATAATTCTTGCTAACAATCAGATGAAAGGTTGAATGACATTGTGGGAAGTGCATATTATGTTGCCCCGGAGGTTCTTCATCGTTCTTATGGTACTGAGGCGGATATGTGGAGTATTGGAGTGATTGCATATATTCTTTTGTGTGGAAGCCGCCCGTTCTGGGCTCGCACAGAATCTGGCATATTTCGTGCTGTTCTAAAGGCAGACCCGAGCTTTGATGAAGATCCTTGGCCTTCTTTATCAACTGAAGCTAAGGATTTTATCAAGAGATTGCTGAATAAGGATTACAGAAAGCGAATGACTGCTGTACAGGCTCTCAGTAAGTTCTCAATCATTATGTAATTGTCGCGCAAAACGCACGTGTAAGGTTTCAGAATGCCTAATTATTGAAACAGGTCATCCTTGGATCCAAGAATGTGAGGAGGTCAAAGTGCCCTTGGATTTGTTGGTTTATAAGCTAGTGAGAGCTTATATAGGCTCCTCTTCTTTGAGGAAATCAGCATTAAGGGTATGCTTAGTTCTTATTCTATTACTTCCAGTCTTTTAGCAAGCATCCATCACAGCAATTATGACCATCCACTCAACAAAAGTCAATGTTAAAAGTTGTTCCAAGATCGATCATGTTGGAGATGCTGATTCATAGAAAAGTATCTGATCGATGATTTTTGAACTTGTTCGTGCATTGGAATTTGAATTGTTTATCTGAATGTTTTAAGTTTATTGTACTTTCCTTTTAATATTTTGTGTATTTGAGACAGGCTCTGGCCAAGACATTAACTGTTTCTCAACTCTACTATCTGAAAGAGCAGTTTGCTCTACTTGGGCCTAACAAGAGTGGTTACATCAACATGCAAAACTATAAGACAGTTAGTTGAATATCTCCCCTTGTTTGGCTTCTTTGTTTGCTTGAATTCATAAATTCATACACAACTCAAACATCTGATGCGAGATGATTCAACAGGCCTTGTTGAAGAACTCAACCGAAGCAATGAAGGACTCTAAGGTTCTTGATCTCGTGAACATGGTATGACCCATAAGGTCGTTATGTAATATTGGTTTGCGAATTATCATTTCTTACTATTTAGTATTTATTCATCATGAAATTTGAATGTAGGTGAGCTCTCTTCAGTACAGAAGGCTAGACTTTGAGGAATTTGCTGCTGCAGCGATAAGTGTGCATCAGTTTGAAGCACTAGATACCTGGGAGCAGCATGCTCGATGTGGATACGAGTTGTTTGAGAAGGATGGTAACAAGCCTATTGTGATTGAGGAACTCGCATCGGTATGCTTGTTTAATGTAATCCTTTGTGGGAAATTAAATGCTTACCACATGTTTATTTCTCTGTATTTGATAATACATACATTCTTCCTAATCTTTTTAAACACTACAAAACAGCCCTCAAGTAAATGGACCTGCAGAAGTTAACAAGAGTTAGTGTTGAATGTAAAACACTTGAGGAATGACAAGTTTGACTCCCAATTGTCTCTATTTACATTCATGCCACTCAAATTTTTTCTATTTACATGTTAATGGCCTAGGTTGACTATATTGATTTTCAATTTACATGGAAGTTTAGTTTTTTTTTTAATGACCTGTGGGTAAATAATGAACTTTGAGTCCTTAATATGTAAATAGAAAATTTTTGAGTCCTTAATATGGGAATAGAAAACTATTGCATGGCAAATATGTTAATAGAAAATTTTGAGGTGACATGTGTAAATAGAACTCTTTGGAGTGGCATGTATGTAAAAGTCCCCTTTTTAAATATAAAAAAACAATGTTTTTTGTTTTCTTGTGTTTGAAAGAATTTGCATGTTTGTGTATGTTAAATCTTCGGTAACCAACCGATCTAAAAGCTTAAGCCTATAGGTTATAGTTCAAGAATAATTTTATATTGTAACACGTCCCCTAATGTGTAATCTTATATGCTTTGCAGTGGAGTTCAACATTTGTTTCTTTTTTTTTTTAAATCTTATGCTAGAGAAAAATAGGAGTCACTATGGTTCATATTTAAGGCTTTTTGGCTCTGATATCATGTTAAATCTTTGATTATCAACCGACTTAATAACTTAAGCTTATAGTTTATCAATTAGGAATAACTTTATATTTTAACAGCGTAATTACTTGAGATTTTAGGACAACAAATATGTGGGGTGAACGTCACCCTTTTTCTCTTTGTTTATGAGATTCTAAATGGAAGATAACGACCGTGACTTCTTAAAAAATTAGTGGGTTTTGTGGGTAATGTGAAAGAATTAAGCTTTAAATGCATAATTTATAGAGATTTCAAGGGGGTGTATGTTTCCCTTTTTTTTTTTTTTCATTTTTCTATTCATACAGACAATGCAGTTTGCATGTTTTGGTCAGAATCAGCAAAATGAAATGGTTGTTTCATTCATGTGCCAGGAGCTTGGCATTGGGCCTTCAGTCCCTGTTCATGTTGTTCTTAAAGACTGGATAAGGCATTCTGATGGCAAGCTTAGCTTCCTCGGATTCATCAAACTTCTACACGGTTTACCGAATCGATCAATACCTATGCCGAAGGTTATCCATTGAATTTGGAAGCATCCAGCGTCAAATTTTGCGGTTGTTTGGATCTGATCAAAGAAGAATTGTAAGCTTAGTTTTCACCATTCATATCTTAACCCTATTGTTATTTATCTTTTACTGCTTGTTGATATCCATTAATAGCTTGAAGCTCACTTCCTTGAGAAGAATGTACAGTTGAGAATATAAATGGAATTGAAGGCTTTTAATTCAGTTTGGTCGGTATTTAGTTTAATACTATCTTGACGTTATATCATGTTATTTAGAGAAAATAATTATTTGGTTTGATGATATGTATAGATAATTTTATAAAATTATCAAATTGTAACTTAAAAATTGACATGTAGATGTCAGAATATGTAGATAATATGACATAATAATAAGATAATATTGAACCAAACGCCTTTTTAGTTAAACATCTAGACCTCTTTTTGCCACTTGAATCAAGCAACAAAACACTTTAAAAGTTAAGAGATTTATGTTTGATGCCACACTCAATTCTCAAAAGGTAAATGTGAAACAAAATTTATGCAAGAAGTTGATTTAGGTGATGTTTGGTTAAATGTAATTTCATTATTACGTTGTGTTATTTAGATAAAATCATTGTTTAGTTTGATGATATATATAGATAATCTTGTAAAAATTAAAAAATTATCACTCAAACAATAATATTTAGATAATTTCATAGAATTTTTTTGTTAGTAATATAATATAATATTAAAATAACACTGACTCTAATGCCCCCATTAATAACTTCAAATTCACAACTAATACATAAACAACTTACAGTTTTTGGAGATTAGGAGGGTATTTCACTTCCTGTTCATGATCTGTAAATCATTTGAATGTGATTTTTTTGTTGTTTGAAAAGATTTGAATGTGATTGTTGACATTGATTTTTGAATTTATACGAGTCCTGCATTGGTGATTGCAGTTTGTGAATCAGAATTGTTGTAGGATCTATCTCCAAACTTGTTTGGTGCGAGAGTAGAGTTAGCTAATTTGGGTTCTACTAATTTCATAAGTAATTTATTCTATTGGGGTTAAGGTATTTATCTTTAAATTGTGTTTGATTGTTAACTTAAGTTATTCAAAATTTTTGTTTGGTTTATTATTGTAACTCGGTAAAGGGAGAAGAAAAAAAAAGAAAAGAAAGGTTAGCCCAAGGGAGTAATGTGGTTAGGGTTAAGGAGGATTAGCAGGGTTAAGGGCATGTTGTTAATGCAACTAACCCGGGATTAGATGGGGAAGCTCAATTAATTTCAGATTGAGTTTGAGTCAACAGTATGTGTTTTTTTTTTTTTTTGAGAGAGAGAACAGTATAAGGTTTTGGTTGTAAACAAGTAATTTCAAATCCGACCCTTCGACTCATATAGACACCTCTAAAGTCAATCTTATTAGATTGAGTTATGGCATAATATCATGCAGTACTTACCGTGGAGTGAGACAAATAAAGCAAATAGAGAGATACATGAGCATAGAGCTGGGAGGTGGAGAGAAAAATACTGAAGTGAGTGTGAGAGAGAGAGAGAACGGGGAGAGAACAAGTGAGAAAAAGGCGGGTAGGCGGGCAATTCGGACCTCCGGTTCTTGCCCCCTTTCATCTGCTTGTACAGGCGGGAGGAAGTCAGAGAAAAAATAATTTAGATATTTTATAAAATTTTAATAATAAAAAGTTTTAAAAAAAATTATGAATAATTACATTAAAAAGTAGAAACTTAATATTAAATTTTTAAATTCGTGAATTTGTGTGAGGTTATATTTATATCTTAAACTCAAAAATTTAGGTGTAGTTTATTTTATTTCTAACAAAATAAATGAAATTAATGTTTGGCAAACGTTATCTAATTAAATATTTATTAATTAACTATAACTATGCTAAGTTTAAAAATAAAATCTTTTTTCACTGTTTAAGTTCTGCATGACAGTTTTCTTCATTTAAGCCATCTGGAATCAGTATTATAAGTCAAATTTGATTCCTTTTTTTTTAAAATTTTAAGTCGAGTTTTATTTAAATTAATTAAATTTTATTTAATTTTAAATTAATTCAATCTTAATTAATTTTTATTCAAATATGTATTATACTAATCATGTAATAAGTAATACTGTAAAATCATTCATAATTTGGTTCTATTTCAAATGTGTTAAGAATCTTTTTTATTTTTATTTTTATAGTGAATATCGAATCAATTTTAAATTAAATAAAATGTGAGTAAGATTTTGATGACTTTTAAGTTTGCATATAAGCACTGAGTTTCGAAGAAAATTGCTTATAAATTTTTGAGATTTTATAATTTTTATGTGAACTTTATGAATTTTAAAACATTCAATTTATATATATAAGACCAAGGTTTTAAAAATCAAATCGGACCGTGAACCAGCTAACCAGTCCGGTTTAATTTTATAATCAAATTCGCTTAAAACCGGCCAGAATCGGTCTAAACTGCGGTTCGATCGGTCAATCGGTGAACCAATACGGTTGGATCGATTGAGTTTAAAATTAAAAAAAAAACTTTCCTAAACCCTAGTTCCGTAACTCAGCCTCTGTTCTGTAACCTCTACTCGCGCAACGGTTGTGAACTCACGATTCCCCTTGCCTCGCACTCTCCTTTCCAGTTCCCATCTTCTTGGAATGATTTAGTATTTTAGTGATATGGAATGATAAAATGATTTAGTATTTTAATATTGATAAAACATACTATTTGTTCAGATCTTTTAATAATGTACTAAATATTATACTCAATTTATAGTTTGCAAATATTTTATTGGGTTATTGTTACTTCGATTTACTTAGAATTATTGTTTGGGTTATTGACACAAGATATTATTTGCTAAATTCAATTGTTAAATATTTATTTTGTCTAATTATTGTATTGGGGTGTGAATAATATATATCTCAATTATATTTATATTATATTTTATAAATTTTTTAAATTTTTACATCATCCCGATTCGACCCCGGTTCGATCATTGAACCTTGAACATTTCAGTCTACCGATTCTGAAGCCGGTCCAGGTTTTAAAATCTTGTATAAGATTATCATTTTATTAATTTATGGTCTTTTTGTCACCTGTAAAGTAATTTTTTTTTCATTTATCGAGTAATTATTCACCTATAGCCATGAACTATTTCAAAATATCGATAAAAATGATGGACATTTTATCATAAATTTAATAGTTTCCATCAATTAAATTAATGGTTGTAAAATTCTATGACCAATGTGCAAAACAATAATATCTTAGGTACCTATAAACAATTAACCATTTTTATTACCTCATTCAAAAACAAGGTTTTACAATTGGGCTGAGATGGTGGAATTTTTGCCGTTTTGGATTCGTTTTGATGGAAATTGATTTAAAAAGCTACCGAATTTCAATTTCGACTAAAATTTGATGATTTCGACAGTTTCGAATAAAAATTCAATTGAAATTGTTAAAACTCAGTCAAAATTCTATAAAATCTAGTGTAATTCATGGCTCTCCAAAAAATAATATTAAAGAGTAATTATTCGGTATTCTATCAAAAAAAATTTCTATTAAGTACCTCAAATTTCAAGATATTTTTTTTTTAATCTATTTTTATGACCTCAATGCTGGCTGCATGTTTGCTCAGCACAATTGATCAAGCAAATTCTAGTACTTGAAGTTAAGGCCCTATTTGGCGCGAGGACTAAAATAAGATTAAAATAA
>JAEMOT010000124.1:47294-64415 GCA_019297695.1 Apostasia ramifera | reverse complement strand
ATTTATATTTTTTAATTTTAAATTATTTTAATAGAAAAATGAGAAATTAAATTTTAAATTTTTATTAAATTTTTAAACAAAATGATGGTAGATAGGTATAATAGTTTTGTAAAAATTTTAAACGATTTAAATTATTTAAAAATAATTAAATTTTATATTTTTAAAAAAAAAGCTAGTAAAAAATGTAAGAATTTTATAAAAGAGTTAAAATTATAATATTTTTACGACTATATGCATAATGTGTACTCTTATATGAATTAGATTTTTGGCCCCGTTTGTTTTAAAGTTAAAAATTAAACTGGTTTAATTTTAATTTGATATATCACATCACACATTAAATTTAATATTAAAAATTAACTTTATTTCACATCCTGCACATATTACTAAAATAATAATTAACTTATATCACGTCACTCATATATCCCAACATAATAACTAGCCTCGTTTGGCTCAAGTTATTTTTTAGACAAGAAGAAAAATTAATTTATTTTTTAAATTTAATATCAAAGAACTTTATTTTAATATTAAAAACTGCATAAGATGTGAAATAAAGTTAATTCTAAAATTTATATTTGTGTTAGATGTATAATAAAGTTGATTTTCACAATTGAAATTTGTATTGAGCTAAAAAAAGCCTCGAAACAAACGAGGCCTTAGATATTTCACATCATTCACAATTTTCAATAAAAAATATCTCTATTTAAATTTAATTTTAACCTTACAAACAAACAGACCCCTGTATAAAGGATGTGAATCTATTCTACAAATCCCAGATAATCATCAATGAAAACAGTTGCTAAATATTCGTTTTTATGTTTGACTTTTTCTTGAACTTTGCAACTTGCAATCGTGAAGGCCTCGACGGGATGAATTCGTATTTTTATATAATGCCATCTTTACTTATTCTTTATTTTCAAAAAAAAAAATATTTGGGAAAGAAAAATTTACTTACTGTTATAGTATTATAGACTACGATTGAATTAAAAAAAAAAAAAGAAAAGAACAGAATGTCCTGCTATTATTAACTTCTAGAAAAAGAAAAAAAATTACTAAATGTAAATATATACTAAAAATTAAAGGCTTATTTGAACTTAATATTATTTTAGTTATATAGTTTGTTTTAGATATTTAATTAGAGAGTATTTATTTAATATTATTTTAATATTTTATTATATTATTTATAAAAAATAATTATTTAATTAATGACATAAAGATAATAATATTATAAATATTTAAAAAATTATCATTCGAAAAATAACATATAAATTTTTTGTAATAATCATTTAATTAGCTATACTGAGAGCTTAGAAATTAAATTAAGTTCAATGGTTACTAATACTGCTTCAACTATATTAAAACTTATTGCTTCATGTCATCACGTCATGTCAATATTTTGGTGCAAAGTAGTGTAGAAATTACCATCCCAAAAAAGTTGAGAGTAACTCTCTCGAGGATGGCGTTATAGCCTGACTTGGCTCTGATGACAGTGAAATTTACTATGCTCATAGCGTGGCCATTGTCATTACAGAAAAAGACCGATAGAGAGATGAATCCCAACGACTGAACTGTCTTTCCGGAGAAACCTAGCAGAGTGGTTCCTGTACGGAGGAGATTTGTTTTCTTTAGCCCCATCTGAAGGAAGGTGGACTCGAACAGGATATCAGCGGCACTTCCTGAGTCAAGGAGTACTCGCCGAATATCAAAATCGGTAACACAGGCAGTGATCACTATCGAGTCATTGTGAGGGTTGCCCTGATAGCTATTATTAATTTTTTATCACTATACTATAAAATTATTTCCAAATGTTTACTTTTTTATTTTAAAAATATAATTTTAAATAATAATATTTATATTTTTTAATTTTAAAATTTTTAAAATAGAGAAAATAAGAAATAAGAGAAATTGAATCTTAAATTTTTATTAAATTTGTAAATAAAAGCGATAATAGAGAGGTACAATAGTTATTTAAAATACATAAATTGTTCAAACTAATAAAAAATATTAAATTTTATATTTGTCATCACGAAAGTCCAACGAAAAAGACAAGATTCTGAAAGAAGGACCAATACTATAGTGCTTTTGCAATTAAAGCTATAACAATTTAAAAAATTCAAAAATTAAAATCAATTTACAATACTCTTGAGACTTTAGGAGCCCCGATGCAATTTACCCATATTATTATATTATTTAAATCAAATAAAACAAAAACTTTGCTATCAAGCCACAGCTAATAAATACAAAAGGTCTAATTAAAAAATTGTATGAAAAGTCTTGTTTTACATATACATAATAAATAAAATATAAGCGAAGAAATTTCATTCCGGGGTCTCATATTAATTTTAATTTTAAAAATAAAAAAATTTATATCTGTCACTCCTAAAAATTTGTTATTTTAAATTAACACTCTAAAATTTATTATTTTCATACGAAGCCTTCATCTAACTCCAAAATAAGGGGTGTTACTTAAAAATAATAAATTTTAGAGGTATTATTTGAAAATAATTGATCTTTGGATAAATTTTTCTAATAATAAATACATATGGACGTATTTATTGTGCCGTTATTTTTTTAATATATGCGATGAGGACATCTTTGTAAAAAAAAAAAAGGGATAGCCTAATAAATCATAATGTCGACTTAAATATAATATCATGAAAATCAATGGCATCTTTCTGAAAAAAAAAAAAAAACAATGGTATCAACCTCAACAATATGTGAAGCAAATCATAAAAAGAAAAAAAAATGTGGAACTTTTAGTTATTTTAACATAATAACATAAAAATGTTATTTAATATAAAACTTCGTATTATGTATAAAATAAAATTAAGTTTTTATTAAAATACGTGAAAAATTGTGAAATCAACCTAATTTTAAATATTAAATTTATAAAGAATACAGCTTATTTTAATTTATATTAAAATTTTTGAAATAATATTAAAATTTTAGTGCTAATTATTGAAAATTCTTTATAATTAATGCTTAATGATATTTTTACTTCCAGTTTTAAAAAGTTTTCTAATTATTTATTTTTTAAAAAACTTTATAATAACAAATATTTTTATAAATTATGATTATTATATAAAATATTCAAACAGATAATTTTTCTCAGTATTTAAAGAATATTTTATTTTTAAATTTTAATTTTAATCACTCTTATCTCTCTCTCTCTCCTATCGACACACTCTCTCTCTTTTTCGCTCTCTCTTGGCTTCTCCCACATAGGAATAGGTTGGGGCAAATTGCCGCCCCCCTTCTTCTCTCCCCCCTAATTAAAGAAGGGTGGCGATAGAGGAGGAGGAGGTCAGAAAATGGTGCAGCGAGCGACGAATAAGGCGAAGACAAGTGAAGAGAGTGACGAGAGAAAATATGCAAGATTGATAAATTTTTTAAAATTTAAAAAAATATAAAAAATAAAAATAAAAATCTCTTAGAAATAATTAGAAAAAATTTTTGTTTATAATATTAAATGGACATTAGAAACTTATCAAAAAGATTTTAAAAATTGTAAATTAAAATATAATTAGAAATTAATTATAAATTTTTTTAATAATTAATTTAAAAAAAAACATATAACGTAATATAATACTATAATAATATAATATAACAGGATAATAACAATGAAGGAAATATTGTCTTAAAATCATAACTTAAAGTCTTAATCATTATGCTTGATTGAGCACATTAAACCTTTAATATTAAAAAAATATGTGTATTTTTTATAGATTAAGTCCGAAGTCAGATTTATATAACGAATAATATATTTATTGAACTCTTTGAAATTTTCATCGGGATATTTTTACATTCAATTTTAGGGTCGCTAATTATTCGATCTTGAGCCGATCAACCTTGACCTAGTATTGTAGCAAAAATTTTTGATTGGTTCCAAAAAATGAACAAAAAGAGTTCGATTCGAGCTTAGTCTAATTCATTTGCTATCGATTCCGATCCACGCTAAAGTCGATCCAACTTTTAATTAATTTTTAATCTTTTAGCTAAATCTTATGCGTAAATATATATATATATATATATATATTTGATTAATTTAAATAATTATTATTCATTTTAATCTAATATTCAAAAATAAAAATAAAAGAAAATTAATCTGTAATAAATATGCTTAGAATATAATTTATAAAAATAATTTTAATGAACTTTTTCATCAGACTATTGCGAAAAACTATTATATTAAATTCAGTTAGTTACAAGTATAAATAATTTTTTTATTTTTTTAATCGATCCTATTTCAAGCAGTCTCGGTTCGATCTTACATAAGTTCAAGATTAGATTAATAAAAATCTCGAGCTATGAAAGCGGTTTTTTTCGAACGAATCGAGCTTAATTTGATTCAAAACTTAGTGGGCGTTTGGTTTAACGTTATCTTGACGTTATGTTATCTAAAGAAAATAATTATTTGATTTAATGACATTTATAAATAATCTTATATAAGATTATAAAATTACTAGTCAAAAGATGATATCTAAATTATATAACATAACATCAATATAATAACGAACCAAACGCTCCCTTAATTCAATTTTCAAATAATTTTTGTTTTTTGAGTGAAAATAACGGAAAGATTCAACTGTTCTTAATTTTTTTTTGTACGGAAGACTCTTGAGAGGGCTCGGCCGGCACTCCTATGTATGTATGTTATTCTCCTATCCTTTCATCCCCTGCTCTTCAAGGCCTTAATTGAGGATTTTGGTTCTTAGCTCATTAGCAAATGGCTGCTGCTTCTAAGTACCAGCAAGGTAATGTATCTTTAGTTTGTAGTTATAAGAGACTAACACGATATATCCTACAGTACTATCTTCATCTGAAACCGAAAGCCTTTCATTAGATTTCTCGTTCTCTTCCGTGATTATCTTTAGATAAATTCCACGCGAACAAGTATGAAATTTAATTTCACATGAACTGATCTTAGAAATTATACAGGGTAAATATAAGAGAATACACCTTTTATATATCTTCTTGACGTATTTTTAAATCATTGGGTCTATTGATGTGACGCCCGTGGCCGAAGAGGGCGGGGAGTGACGCCGGGTGATGTCCTAAAAGAAAAGAATCACTGAGGCAAAGTGCGGCTCCTGGCAGGCTTCTAGGCCGAGTAATGAGTGGTGAGAGGGGCACAGGAATCGTCCCACATCAGAAAATGAAGGAGATCTTGAGCTGTATAAGTAAATAACGTGATCTCAAATAGTAGAGGCGGCTTTTGGGGCAAAGCCGTAAGGTTATTGATGGAAAATTCCATAGTTAAGCATGCTTGGGCTGAAGTAGTACTGAAATGGATGATCTCCTGGGAAGTGTTCAAGTCACGTTATTTTTCTAAAGCCAAAACGGACAATACCTCTACATTGAGATCACGGGATGTTATACTTGAGCTGTTACATATGATATCAAAATCGCTTTTGTTGATGTTTGGAAACTACGATGCGTGTTTCCTTGTGAGCCTGAAGACTTTGATGTGGCAAATCTCAACAAAAAAAATTGAATCTCTCAAAAGAGATACATATATCTGATAACTTAGGCAAATTTCAGACAAATAGACTTGTGATTTAGTCTCACATGAATAAATCTCAAAAAAAAATATTGAGCATATACCAAATATATCATTATTCTTGTAATTAGGAGAAAAAGATTATAAAGTCTAGACCCAAGGTGGTCATATGTATAATTAACTTAGTTCAGGTTTTATGTACTGGTTTTAGCCAGTTATGAAATTGGGATTTACCCACTTGTGATTTTTTTGACATCTCCAAATCTAATTCATTGAATTTGCGAGATAGATTTTTGAAGGGCATGCTAGCTTGGTATCAAAGGATAGGCATCAAAAGCCTAAAAATAATTTTAAACTAAGTTGTTGACTTCTTAAGGTCTAAATCCCATGAGCATATATGTTGATATAGAGGCATAAAAGCCAATTGAGATTTTGCAATTGTTAAGACAGAAACAATCAATATTTTTTACGTGGAAAATCGGCTGGCGGAAAAACCATGGCTCCTTTTCGAGGAGGCTTTAAAGATCACTAGAATCACTTCTCTTCTTTAGTTACAGTATGCTCAAAGGATTTTTTTTTTGATTCCAGCCCCCTTTGAAATCTGTTTACATGAGATATATATACCCTGGCCTGCTCTGTCTAGTCATTTCAGTCGAATAATCTACAGTCCTAGTGGCGGCTCATTCAATGCCTGCAGAGAGCTATTATCTGATTTCTGCTATACGATGTACGGAGGGTACGACCTGTTAGCGGGAAAACCGCTTCCTTCTTCCAGAACAGTACGGTTCCCAACGGTCAGATGTCTGTCAGATTGGGTCTTTGCTTTTCGGCTTTGAGCTCTTTGGTGTCTTCTGTTCGGGATGATACATCTCTTGTTCGACGTGGAGGTCTTGCTTACGTGGATTCTGCGCAAATTTTCATGTGGACGGTCCAGATGAAAAGTGTGGATCCAAATGCAACATGTCCCCCCGGTAGTCGTGAAGCGCATTGATGCGCATGCCCGGTTGCCACGTGGGTCTGAGGAGCCTATAAATACTTGTGAAGCATCGGCTGGATCTTCTGTTGATCTGAGGGGAATTGGTGTGATGGATCTCTTTCTAGGAGTAGCTGAGAGTCTTCAAGGAGAGGATCCTAGGACTAGGGCAGGCCGGATCAAACGGGCGCAAGGCGTCCGTCCGTTCGAGAAGAAGCATCGAAAAAACCGAGGATCCGTCTTTACCAGCTCAGGGGAAGATGCACGTGCGACGTCTAGGTCTTCTCAGGGTGAAGCACAAGCAGTTCCTCCGGCGGTGTGTGACGACGAAGTGCAGCCAAGGAGGGAAAGTGCGGGGGATCAGCCTTCCGCGCCGCCTCAGGATGTGCCTTTGCTGGAGCGGAGCAACGTGACCCCCGTTACTTCCTCTTCGGGCCCTTATGCTAGTCCGGAGCCTTCTCCAGGGGGGCAGAGAGGCCCTGGGTCCGTCAGTTTGAGCGCGCAATTTTTTTCGCGCAACGTCTGTTCGCATCTTGACCGGATCGAGGCGAGTCTAGCGAGCAGGGGTCAGGCAGCAGGCCTTGAGCAGAAAGCAGCAGTCCTTGAGCAGAAGGCAGCAGCCTTCGAGCAGAAGATGGAGGAAATCCTCTCTCTTCTTCGGAGGCTGGAACCGTTCGAGGCGGAGAGGACTATCGTTGACTTGGAGTCGAAGTGTGCTCGCTTCGAGGACGACCTGGAAAGGGCGGCCGTCGAAATTGAGGAGCTGAAGAGAGAGAGGGGCATGCTGGTGTCCCGAGTCGAAGAGCTGGAGGAGGAGGACAGTCGTCGAAGAGAGGTTACCCGGACTGTTCGGGGTCTGCTTGCAGAGTTGGAGCCGGGACTTTCCTCATAATTTTTTTTTTTTGGTGAAGATGTAAAAGAAAATCATTCTAATGGGATGTTCGTGATATGTGCCTCTTTGTTTTTTTTTTTTTTGATGTGATCGTTTTTGGAGTTCGCGCCCGTATGTGAAGTTCGCGCCCGTTCCATTTTGAACTTTTAGTTCTAGGCGGCTAGGTGTCAGTCCTCGGGGATCGGAACCGTCGGTTCCACGGGCTATATATACATAAAAAAGGTGAGGGACCGACTATCTGTCCCTTCTTTTGCCTGTTCCTCCACTTTTAGTTTTTTCAAAATAGTTAAGAAGTCGCGCAGCAGAGCGCAGGACATGTGGGCAGATTATCACGCTCTTCGAGGTGAACTCTGTGTCTTACCTGCCCATACTTTTGAGACGGAGGTGCTGGAAGTGTGGGGAAAAGACCCGAATGTTGGCTTGGAGTACCCGTTTGAGGAAGCAAGGTTCAGGGCCTCGCCGGAAGGGAAGGTGGCAGTGTGCCTTCATCACTTGCGCGGAGGGCTATTTCTTCCATTCCAGCCGGAGTTCGTCAATGTTTTCAATCACTTCGGCATTGTTCCGATGCAACTCCCGCCGAACGCTGTCACCATGATCTACTGTCTCGCCAAGGAGCTGCGGCGCCGACAGATAGCTTGGGACATCGAGATCTTCAAGGCTGTTTTTCGATGGGAGGCTAACCCCCGTCTACATGGGTGTTTCGTCCTGAAGGGTAGGCACTGCCAGGTTTTCAGGGTGAGGGACACCGGCTTCGCAGACTGGTACAAGAGGTTCTTTTTCGTCGATCTTGGCGGAGTAAGGTTTGCCGAGCCATGAAGGGTAGGTGAGGCGAGGTTTCTGGGAGAAGGGATTGGTTTTGATGATTCTCGTTTTCGGGAAGTGGATGAGATCCGAAAACGTGTACATGATGCGGAAGATTATCTGCATGAGCTGGAGGTCGATGTGCGAGAGCACACGGGTGAGTTTTGGTAGCTCATGCATTTTCTTCTCTTTTCAGTTTTGATGTTAACTTTGCTTTTCGGTTTGTATTGCAGGCCAGCCGGGGCTCGAATTGGGATGGTTTCGACTTCGGCAGATAGGGAACAAAAGGGTTCCGCACGATCGGCCGGGGCCTTCCCGTCTTCCGGCGAAAAGGAGGCGCATCATAACTGGATCATCGGGGGGAGGAACTTCGGCATCGCCTCAGGCTTTCGACGTGGGTAGGGATGACCTGGCGTATATCGACGACATACAGGTCAGTGATGATTCCGAAGAGCTGCGGAGAAAGCGTGGAGGTGAGGTAGGGTCAGACACTGAAGCACTAGATTCTGTTGGCCCAAGTGTTGAAGAGTCCGCGAGAGGTGTTCGGGGAGGGCCTCCTCCAGTTGTTCCCGAAGGGAGACCTGATTCGGTGACGAGGCTTGGCGCCCGGGTTGTCTACTTGTTGGAGATATTCACTAGGGAGGCCATGGCTCAGGAGAGGATGGCGAAAGAGAGCGGACTTCGGTATCTGGAGTCGGAGCGTCAGCGCAAGCTGGCCGAAAAGCGTCTCCATTCGGCGATGCGAGGTCTGGAGGAGTCCAGTCGTCGGGAAGCCAATCTTCAAAAGATTTTGGAGGAGACACTTGATCATTCCAGGCAGGTTCGTGAGGAAGCGGTTGTCGAATTCCGTCAGTCCCTTGAATTCAAGGCATTTATCAAAGGGGCGCTGGAGAGCTCGGTGAACATGTTTGGTTCCGCTTTCCTCGATCGGGGACTAGTTAGCCGCGAGGATCTCGAAGGGCTAGATATGAATGAGTGCATTCTTTCGGGGAGTCGTTCGTATCAGTGTCCCTTCTTTAACATGTCTGCTAAGAGAATGGGACAGATGTTTGCCTTCGTTTCGAACATGAAGGCGGTTATCCCTCCTACTGAAGCCGAAATGGAGGCGGTCGCCGAAAGGGTTCCAGCTCCGGAGGAGGATCCAGCTTCACGTGGGAAAGGGATTTCGGAAGAGACTTCGGAAAGCCCCTTGGTCGTTTCTCCACTTCGCTCGCGGGATCCACTGCAGGACGTACCGCGGACTCCTGATGTTAATTTGATGGTAGATTCTGATCCGGAGTCTTTCGAGGAGGAGTAGTGCTTTTTGTAACTTTTTCCCTTTTCTTTGTAAAATAACTTTTCGTAGTGCAAAGTTTCATGTAATGCAAAGTTTTGTTTTTGCACTAGATTTCTGTTTATGAATCCTTGTTTGGTTTGGTAGGCCAAAGACTTCGAGAACGCCTTGGCGCTAAGTTGGAAATTTAGGCCAGGGACTTCGAGAAGGGGAGTGCCCTTGACTGCCAGTCGCCTTAGCGCTAAGTTAGAATTTTAGGCCATGGACTTCGAGAAGGGGAGTGCCCTTGACTGCCAGTCACCTTGGCTCTAAGTTAGAATTTTAGGCCATGAACTTCGAGAAGGGGAGTGTCCTTGACTGTCAGTCGCCTTGGCTCTAAGTTAGAATTTTAGGCCATGGACTTCGAGAAGGGGAGTGGCACATGGCTGATAGTCGCCAAAAGACTTGTCTTCATAAGATCACGTGATACAGTGGTTCACGAGTAGAATTTTCTGATGTCGTTGCCGCTCCAGGTCCTTGGCAGGAGGGTCCTGTCATGCCTTGATAGTTTGTATGTGTTGGGGCTGAGTACTTTGCGGATGACGAAAGGGCCTTCCCAATTGGAGCTGATTTTCCCTGATGTCATGTCTCGGCCAGCGTTATCTTTTAATTTCAAGACCAGGTCGCCTTGTTGGAATTGTCTCCTGTTGACTTGCTTGTTGTAGTACTTTTTGATTCTTCGCTTATGTTCTGCTTGTCGAAAAGCTGCCAGTTCCCTGTCTTCTTCAAGGAGGTCAAGCTCGAGCCTCCTTGCACTCTAGTTTTGCTTTTGCCAATCAAGAAGAGCAGGTGGGTCGAAGGTGCTAGCATTTTCGACCCGGGGGGAGTAAATGTCCAATTCGACCGGGATGAGAGCTTCTCCCCCGAAAACAAGCGAGAAAGGTGTTTGACCCGTTGCTGTGTTGGCGTGCAGTTGAGTCTCCAGATTGCTGCCGGGAGCTCGGCTCCCCATGACGAGCCAATCTTGTCAATTTATTTCCTCAAGGTGTTGAGGAAGTTTTTGTTTGACGCCTCTGCCTGGTCGTTCGATTGCGGGTGTCTAACTGATGTGAAGCTCAGGTTGATACCGTTTTCAGAGCACAGGTTTCGAACGGTCTAGCTGGTAAAGGCGGTCCCGTTGTCGCATATCAGGGAGAGGGGGAAGCCAAATCTGCATACGAGCTGCGTCTAAATGAAATTTCTGACCCCTGTGCCTGTTGGTTGGGCCATTGCCTTCGCTTCGACCCATTTCGAAAAATAGTCAGTTGCTAGCAGTACATGGCGTAGGTTCTTCCCGGATTTTGGGAATGGTCCCAAGAAGTCAAGGCCCCACATCGAAAATGGCCAAGAGCTGGTTATGGGGTGTAGTTGACCTGCTGGCTGTCTATGTATTTTCGAGTAGATTTGGCACTGGGGACATTTCTGGCTGAATTCTTTAGCGTCCTTCTGGAGGAATGGCCAGTAATATCCTTGGCGTAGGACTTGTAGGGCGAGGTTTCGCCCTGCGGCGTGGGTTCCGCAGTCTCCGGAGTGGATCTGTTTGAGTATTATTTTTGAGTCCTCTTCGCGGATGCATTTGGCCAGGGGCAGAGAGTAGCATCTTCTAAACAGTTGTCCTTGGGACACAATGTATCTGGCGGCTTTTACCCGAAGCCTGCGGGCCTTATGTCTGTCGTTGGGAAGCTCTCCCGTTAGGATATAATGCCGGATGTCATCTATCCAGCTTCCGCTGCTGGGGTTGATGTCGAAGACCTCGGGGTCTTTGAAAGCGGGGGACTGGATGTTCAGTGCACTACCGTTTTCTACTTTGGCGAGTTCGTCTGCCAGCGAATTCATCTCGCGGGGGATGTGGAATAGGAAGACCTTGGCGAAGTGCTGGAGGAGAGTTTTTGTTAGTAGGAAATACTTCTTGAGCACTTCGTCCTTTGTCTGGTAGGATCCTGTCAGCTGGTTCACCATTAATTTGGAGTCGCTGTAGACATGGAGGTGTTGTGCCCCGGGTCCCTTGGCGAATTTGAGTCCGGCAATGAGGGCCTTATACTCAGCCTGATTGTTCGTGACGGGGAAGTGTATCTTCCCAGATCTTTGGAGTCGAATTCCCCAGGGGCTGGTGAGGACGATGCCGATTCCTTGGATGCGTTCGCCGGAGGGGGCCCGTCTACATGGAGGGTCCAAGTCTGCAGCTTTTCGGAAAGTTCGGGCTGTTCGACTGTTGTTAGTTCGGCAACAAAGTCGGCAAGTGCCTGGCTCTTCGTGGCTGTGCGTGGGAAGAAATCGATGTTGAACTCGGAGAGTTCGACTGCCCACTTTTGCAACCTTCCTAAAATTTCGGGGGAATGGAGTATTTTCGGAGGGGCTGATTCGTCATCATCTTGACGGGGTGAGCTTGGAAGTAATGACGTAACCTGCGGGCAGCAGAGATCAGCGCAAAAGAGAGTTTTTCGAGAGGAGGGTACCTCACTTCGGCGCCGTGAAGGATGTGGCTGATGTAGTGGATTGGGTGTTGCCGGTCAGCCTCTTCTCGAATAAGTACTGCCGATACCGAATTGTCAGTAGCACTGAGGTAGTGGAGGAGGTCTTCGTCTTGGATTGGGGCGGAGAGCAGCGGTGGTGACAACAGGTATTTTTTCAAAAACTGGAAAGCTTTCGCGCAATCCTCACTCCACATCTGGTTTTCTCCTCGAAGAACCTTGAAGAAGGGGAGGCAGCGTTCGCCGGATTTTGATATGAATCTGCTGAGCGTCGTCACCCTTCCGTTCAATTTCTGTATGTCCTGAACTGTTTGAGGTGGCCGCATCTCTTGTATGGCATGAATTTTCTCAAGGTTTGCCTCAATCCCTCTAGCCGACACCATGTGCCTCAAGAATTTGCCGTATGACGAGCCGAAGATGCTGTTGAGGGGGTTAAGTTTGATGTTGTAAGTTCGGCAAGTGTTGAGCGTTTCGCGGAGGTCTTCGATGTGTTGCTTCACACACTTGCTTTTTATTAATACGTCGTCGACATATGCTTCTATGTTCCGCCCCCTCTAATTTTTGAACACTGCGTCGATCATGCGCTGATAGGTCGTACCTGCATTCTTCAAGCCGAAAGGCATCACTTTGTAGCAGAAGGTTCCCTGGTCGGTGATAAATGAGGTGTGCTCTTTGTCGTCTTCGGCCATTCGGATCTGGTGGTAGCCTGAGAAAGCATCGTCGAAACTCATTACTGAGTACCCTGCAGAAGAACCGACGAGTCTGTCTATTTTCGGTAAGGGGTATAAGTCTTTTGGACAGGCTTTATTCAAGTCTGTAAAGTCTACGCACATCCGCTATTTTCCGGAATTCTTTTTTACCACCACTATGTTTGCGAGCCATGATGGGTAGGTGATTTCTCTAATGAACCCCGCGGCCAGGAGTTTTTCGACTTCTTCTCGAATCCCTCGTTGTTTTTCGCCGCCGAAGTTCCTCTTCTTCTGCCTGACGGGGGTTACTCCTGGTTTGAGGCTTAGCCGATGTTCGGCTACAGCTCTATCTATTCCTGGCATGTCGCTGGGTTCCCAGGCAAACACATCGAAATACTCAGAAAGTAGGGCCGCCAGAGCGGGCTTTTCAATATCAGGAAAATCCTTGGAAATAAGTACAGTTTTTCCATTGGTGACGGTTACATGGTCGTTTTGTTTGACCGGTGGCAAGGAGTGGTCTCTCGGGTCCATGTGGTCCGTGTGGAGGCGCGCATTTATCTCGAAACATTTGCTGGCTGCGGCCTTGTCCCCCCTGATAGTCGCGACGCCGAACGGCGTGGGGAACTTCACGCAAAGGTGGTAGGTAGACGCGACCATCTGGAACGCCGCCATTGCAGGACGCCCTAAGATTGCATTATAGCCGGAGGGAGCATCCATGATGATGAAGTCGATCTCCCTCTCCAGTCTTCTGGGACCCTCTTCGAGGGCGACATGCAGGGTGGCGTATCCGGCTGGTCGGTAGACGTCGCCAGAGAAGCTGGAGATCGTCATGGATGGGGGGAGAGGCTTGCACGGACCGACGCCCATCTCATTGAAGGCGCAGAGATACAGTATGTCGACTGAGCTGCCAGTGTCGACCAGGGTTCGGTGGACATCGCAAGCTCCGATTTCGGCGATGACCACTATGAGGTCGTTGCGATTTATCCCACCTTTGGGAAGGTCCCTTGCAGTAAAGGTGATATCAGGAAAAAAGGGGGGTAGTTCGATGGTGCATACCTCCCGATATCTTCGAGTTCTAAGACCGTCGTGGTAACCAAAAATTGAAAGGACAGCCTTCTTGCCGTCGGCCTTCGATGTGGTTGGGGGCGAAGAGACGACCGCCCACGGGTCGTCGCTTGGAAAGAGCGGTCGTGCCGCCCTCAGAGATAGGAATTCAGGAACAGGATTATGCAGTTCCGAGTTCTAGAGGACTTGAATCCTTATTCATGTTCAGAGAGGGAGCTCAGATACAGGAATCAAGGTTGGAAGCTTATTTTATTTATTTCTGAGTTACATCTATCTCAAAGGTGGATTTCAACTTGATGAAGGATAGGTTGATGTTGTCTTAATGAGCTTCTGCTGTCACAGCTCGCATGGTGGAGCTCACAGATTCAGATCATCCAAGTTTAACTTCACTGTGTTCTACTTCTCTAGCATCTCAAGGGATCCTGAGTTCTTTTTTTTTTTAATAGAATTTTAAATAATAGTCGAGGTAATGATAGACAGAGCTTTTTTTAGAAATGAAGTTAAGACCTGAACTAGAGGAAGTACCTTACCAGTCTCAGACTGCTTCTTCGCCTGTGATCCTCCTGCGTAGAGCTTCAGATTCAGAATTTTAACCACTTTAACAGTGAAATGAACGATATTTATAGGTGATGCCAGTGGATAACCAACTTGTTTGATAATTGGCACTGACAGCTGCACCATAACAGAACTCTATTATGGGGGATTCTATCAAAATTGAGTCTTTTTAATGGCTACATTTTTTACTAGTTTGTTCTTTTCGAAGACGTTCTTCGAAAGAAGGTATTTACTCTCCATGACTTTAGCTCTTAGGAACTTCCATCTTATTTGACCCAAGTCTTCGAAAATACTAGACCCTTCGAAGACGTGCCAACTTCAAAAGTGCTAAGTCTTCGATCTTCGAAAAAAAAGTTTTTGTACTGTAGAACTTCATCTCTTACACATTTCCATCTTGCTTGAACCCGGTCTTCAAAAATATCGATCCCTTCGAAGACGTGAGGGCTTCGAAAGTGCTAAGTTTTTGATACGATAATATGAAGTGTTACTTCCAGCATATTTTAAAAAACTCTTAAGACAAATAGCTTTCACTCGATTTTAAATGTGTGTAAATCATATCCACTGGCTTACTAACACATACTCTAACCACTACCCTTACTTCTTATATATAGATTATATTATTTTTATTCAAAATGAAGTTCTAGCAAAGTTCTAACCATGGTATGGTCTCTCTTGATTAAATTAATGGTCTCTCTTGATTAAATTAGGAGACATAAATATAACTTATGACTCAACTCAAAAAGCTCAATTCAAGCAAAATTTTGTTCCAAATGACCATCGGGCAAACTTTCACCCCCTAACGAAGACTAATCTGCATTTTTTTTGTTTAATTAAGCACAAGAAATTCTTTTTTATAAATATGTGAACCAATCATATATGTGACGTCCCGACGTCCGGGGCGTCAGAGCTGAAACATAAACCAACAACAAATAACCTCTACATACCCTTACAACATCCTTTACCTTGCAGCAATCTGCGACATCTCACACCATATCCCGTGATCTTACTTGTGCAGTACCTGCCACCAAAAATGGCAGGAATTTGTTAATACAAACCCAGTAGGTAAAACAATATCCAACATAAAATAAGCACATATAGCATCATGACATGAATAATAAAGAAATACATAACATTTAAAATATCATCATAACACCCACCTGAATGTACAAACACATACATATCCTCATACATGTTCATATCCTCTCACCTAGAAGCCTGACAAAAGTCCCTTCAACTTGTTTTTCTTGAAGCCTTGTCAAAAGCTGCACTTTACATCGGTGATTTCACATCAGGACATCACCCAATATATACTCATAAAATGAATACACATATTAACACCACATGAACAATAATTAACTGAACAACAATATGCTCACAAAAATACATCAACATCATACCATTGCATAGATAATCAAATCACACTCATTTCCTGGTATATTAAACAAAATACACATCAGACATAATTGCGTAAACATAATAAACCAACAAATCACAGATATTTCCGCGAGTAAACAAGATAAATACACATCATTACATCAGAACATCATTTTATTAACATAATAAATCGGAAAGAATTACCTACCAAATAATGCTTAGAAATCTTGAAATAGCTCTCCTTTTGTTTTTCCTTTCTTCTTCTTCCTTTCCTTCTTCTCCTCCTTTCTTCTCCTCCCTTTTCCTTCTCCTGCTGCAGGCTGCAGCTGCGGCTGTGGCTGCTGCTGTTGCCGCTGGGCTCGGCGGAACCGGGCGACGGAAGGACGCGTGCGAGCGGCAGAGAAAACCGAGGCGCCTCTATTTCCAACCTCTCATAAATAAGTCTAAAATATTATTTTTAAGTCCAAAATCTTTTCTTTTTAGTCCAAATCAGCTTTAACTTTTTCTTCCACCCATCCATTTTGGGATGTCACAATATATAATTGTCTGGAATAGAATACCAAAACAATAAGACCAATTATATATAATTGTAAAAATTCCTGATTAAGAATGGATGAACTATTTGATTTATGATCGAACCAGTTAGACCGATTATCGAATCGATTAAACAGGCAAATCACTATTTTTGAAAAAATTAATAAACAAAATATTGTCTATTAAAAATAGTATTCAACATCATAACAATAAATTTATTTATTATTATTTATTACTACCATGAAATTCTAAAGATCATGTAAAAAAATTAATTTTTTATAATTTGATCAAGTCTAGCATGCAATCTGCTTCGGAAGTCGAAACAGGCTGAGTGACATGTCAGCTTACTGTTAGACTGGTAGTCTAATTTGTTTTTTATAATTCCGAGCACTTATGATTTATTATGATATATACAATGTATTTTTTAAATAACTTTTAAAGAAACATTGGTTCAATGCTATTTTAATACCATCCTAGATGTTATTTTTTTATTAGTAAATTTTTAATTTTTTAGAAAATTATCTAAAGATATTTTTAAATTAAATAATTATTTTTTTAAGAGATAATATTAAATAATATTGAATTTTTAATTATTTGATTTCTTATTTTTGATGTATAATTATATTCTAGGTGAAAATGCAAGAGATGATAGTGGACTGCCAATTCAGACCTTGGGACCATTTCCACCATCTTGTAAGTATGAAGTTATGCTTTTTTTTTTTTCATAAAAAAGAAGTTATGGTTTTCAAAAAATAAAATCTCATGCTATGTGGAAGTATCTTATTGCCCAATAAATTATCCAACTATTACTTAGCCCACTAATTTTTGTAATAATCTTTTTAACTTATTGATAAGAGTATAATTTGATGTAGTCCCTGAGTTTAACTCTTAATAACGCACCGGTCGACATTTTTAAAATTTAACATCGGGGTCCTTAAGTTATAATAAATTACCAAATGGTCTTTTTTTAAATTTTTTA
>JAEMOT010000124.1:19785-47192 GCA_019297695.1 Apostasia ramifera | reverse complement strand
ATGGGTGACGACCGCGCCACCAACCGGCAGTAGAGAGAGAGAGAGGCTACCGCCTCTCTCTCCTCCTGATCGTCGCCCACGGGCAACGGCAGTGTGGCCGCCAATGGGTCACACACGTCGCTTGGCCGCCGGACCCGCCAGCAGCCGCGCGGCGTCGCCCGTGCGAGCCGATAGGGAGGACTGAGGAGAGAGAGGGGGGGAGGAGAGAGAAGTCTAGGGGTATAATGGTAATTTTAAAAAATTTTAATAATAAAAAATTTAAAAAAGGACCTATTTGATAATTTATTAAAACTCACGGACCCCGATGTTATAATTTTAAAAACATGAATTTGTGCATTATTAAGTGTTAAACTCAGGGACCTGGGTGTAATATCCCTTTTTATTTTTACAATGTATGGGCTAAACCACAGTAAAAAAAAAAGGTTGAAAAAATGTTGAATTTAGAGATTAGAATTTATTTTGTTTATCAACTCTTAATCTAATCTTATGCCTTGTATTGCAAATTAATCTTAAATGCATTTTTGTCAAGTGTTGTATTTCTAAAATATGATGTAGCTCTTTTTAATTTTGCATAGTATTTACGTATAAGTCTCACAAAATTTGTTTATTACACTATGTACATATTTTCAAAAAATTTAAATTATAATGCGGTAATATTTTGTGAAGAATGATTTTATAGGAGATATAAAGAGATTTTTATAATATGTGTAAAACTAGTTTGATTATATATGTGCCTGTGTATGTATATATAATGTAAAATTATTTGTATCTTTATGTATTTTAACAATATTTTTATTATTAATTAGTACGGTTCATTAATTTCTTGATGCAAATAGGAAGAAATACGATATTATATTCAAAATGAATTTAGGGTCGATATCGATTAGATTTTAAAATTAAGAGTAATATCAAGTAGGCTCTTTTATAAAAAAAATTTAAGTAGATTTATAATTTTAAAATTTTTTAATACTAATTTTGAGGGTGAGATTTTATTTCAATTAGTTTTTTTATAAATTCTTTTTTTAAAATAAATTTATTATAAATTCTAGTAAAATTTATTTTTAAGGGAGAGAGAGAGCGAGAGGGAGGGAGGGAGAGAGGGAGGGAGCGGCCAGAGCTGTGACTCGCTACTCTCTACAGAAGTGCATGCGCTTGCTCAGAAAAAAGAGAGAGAGAGCTCTAAATGAGGTGGATGCTGCGGGAAGCAAAGAGAAGGGGCTCAACTCTGTCAGTGGGAAGGCAAAGGGAGATGACGAGCTGTTTCCCTAGTTTCTCCTTTGCGTCGATGGAAGGAGACATCATTGTTGGTGAAGGCTATCCCGGCGCAAAGGGGGATGTTGCTGGAGTTAAGGGCCGCGTGGTGTTGGTTGAGATCGATTGGAAGAGGAGGACGACTGTGAGGAGTAGACTCCAAGGGACCAAGCGCAGTGCTTCATGGATGCGGCGGCCAGGATCGGCCGACTGGTAATGCTGTTGACTAATATAGTGTTGATGAGATGAATTTGAATGCATCCTTTTCGTTCAGTTCTGTACCCCATGGAGGGCATCTGGTAAGTGACAGTCTGGGTGCTTCAGGGCTGTGATGGTGATCGTGTTATTTCTTTGATGTAGGTGTTGGATGGCCATGGTTATCTCTCCTTGCTTCCTTTGGCCACTCCGTTTGCTGGTTGGGATGCAAAAATGGGGGCCAACAGGGTGGTATGCATGGTAGGGCCGATTTTCTCCTCCCTCACAGAACTTTTGGACCTCGAAGTGCATCATTGATATCTCCAAGTTGGTGCCAGTGGATGGAGCTTCTATGAGAAGTAATGTAGTGCATCTCGATGTTGGAATTATTGCGAGAGCTAATGCTCAATTTGAGAACTGTCTGGTGGGTGGTTGTGTGGAAGAAGGTTCTCTTTCTTGTGGCTCTCTGCTAACCTATTCAAGAAGTGGGGCAACCTTGACAGCTTTAGAGTGGTAGATTTGGGTTCTGATTGTATTATCCTCCACTTTGGGTGGGTAGAGGATAAGGACATGTGGAGAGGAGTTCCATGGTAGGTGGTGGGACAGGTGCTCAGTTTGGATGTGTGGAGCTTGATTTTAAACCTTCTACCAATGTTCATGGCAACACCACTAGGTTAATTGATTGGTTGGGTGGAATGATCGTCACTAGCTCATAAGCCAATACCCTCCCTAACAGAGCCTAGATTGGATGGCCATTGGCCACTGTCTAGGTAGGTTGGACTAGTAGACCCTATAGGTGCGCACTATAATAAGTGAGATAATTCTATCTTCCCTAACAACTCAAGCTTTTGTGATGGTTAGTGTCATAGATCCTAAAAATTGATATCAAAACAGGTCAAGTGTTTGAAACTTGTCAATGTATTAAAAGGAAAGATTGTTGGGGTGAGCAATGATAATGATTGGATAAATAGTCTAGCAGCATAAAATGGCCTCCAATGGCTCATAAACTAGCACCAGGTGTGGCATAGCCTAGATTAGGTGGCTACTAGCCAAGTGGTTCAATCTATGGGGTTATAGTTGCGTAATATAATAAGCAAAAAGGTTGCTCCTTTCTTATCAGCTGAAGCTTTTGATTGTCAAAGTCGATTAGTATCATGGATACTAAAAACAAACCTCACAATAATAATTTCAAATCTTTCTCAGGTCTTTCTGTACCTTAAAGCATTGATCCTATTAAAAGAGTTCCAAATAAATCCATTGTAATAGGAAACTGTTGGTATTTTTCAATGAGCAAAAGAGAGAAAACTCAAATTGATTGCTACGGATTGAAGGGAAATCAGAACACTTTCATTAACATGAAGCATTACAATTTAAAGCTTAAAAAAATAACAAATTCCTAAAAAACAGCCATGATAAACTGAATAACTAACTCCTAAAAATGAGGAACAAACTTGACTCAATCAAACTTTGACAAATTCAGCAGTCCTAAGCATGTATTCCAACATTCCTCCTTGCTTTAGGAGCTGCGAATATCAAGTTTCTGCCTTAGAAACTCAAAATTGCTGACTGGAAGTGACTTTGTAAACAAATCTGCCAACTGATCTTCAGATTTGCAATAAATCAGAATCACAAAATTTTCTTTCTGCACTTCTCTTGAGAAAAACAACTTGATATTAAAATGCTTAGTTTTCCCATGAAACACAGGGTTATGGGAAATGGCAATGGCAATTTGGTTGTCAACTAAAATCTCAGTACTTTCTTTCTCTTCCAAATTGAGATCCATTAAAATCTTCCTCCAAATCACAACATTCTTGATCATGACGAAAGCATCCTTTACCTAGAAATCCCTCGCTCGGAGGAACTTCAGTAGGGCACTGTCGTTCTTCTCGTCGCCGAGAAGAGGAACTCCCCAGATAAATACCTCCTCCGCCGGCGTCTTTTCCACTGCTACTGTTTCCTTGTCTTTCTCCGCCTCTGCCGCTGGAATCACCTCTTCGGGGGCGGAAGCGGGTGGTGCAACGGGGACGACGGTCTCCTCGATAGCCTCAACAGTCTTGGCACCGTCCTCGTCAACCACCACGGAATTCGTCTCCGTCGCCAGCAAGGCCTCCACGGGCCCCTCACACTTTGGGGATCCCGGGACTGCCGGAATCGCAGGTTCTTCGGCCTCGGCCTCCTTCTTAGCTGCAGCGGCAGTTTGCTCTTCAGCTTTTCTCGACTCCGGCAGGGGCTCCTCAACGTTGGTCCCTGCCGGAGTTCCCTCGGTAGCGACAGCGGTGTGTTCATCGACCTTGGATTCTGCTAATGAGGGAGTTCTCTGAGGTCCAAAAACATCTGTGTGGAATGTCGATATGTGATCATCTAACTCTGAAAGATCAATTGCCATCCTTTTGGACTTCATCTGCAGTAGCCTTAGTGGTGATAGTGCCCGAGCCTTTTGTGCCACACCATTGTGAGGCTTTCTTTGGTTAGAAAAGCTGATTGCTCCTTTTGCTTTGGGTTGAGTGAAAAACTCCTCCCCGCCATCTTAACTTCGAATATCTTTTGGCCTGTAGCGTTTTCTATCACACAGGTCTTCTCCATGAACATCACTTTGAATCTCTTCTCTATTAATTGACCAACACTGAGCAAGTTTTGATCAATATCTGGTACATAGAGAACATCGGTGATCAACTTGGTTCCTGAACAGCTAGCAATGGCTACGGTGCTCTTTCCCTTGACTGCAATATATTCACCATTCCCAATTCTGACCTTCTTGGACTCGGTGCTCTTCAATTCTTTGAACAACTTCTTGTTATGTGTCATATGATTAGTGCAACCACTATCAATGAGCCAATTTTCACTTGTTTCATAACTCGTGAAACAAGTTGCAACAAAAAGCTGGTCTTCTTCTTCTTGGTCTGCCAATTGTGCTTCATCTCCTTGCTACTGATTTTTATTTTTGCAAATGACAGCTTCATATCCCATTTGATTGCACTTGCTGCACTTTGCATCTGGTCTTCTCCAGCACTTGAAAGGAGGATGACCTTTCTTGCCACAATGTTGACATGGAGGGTAATCCTTTTTTTCTCCTGATTTTTTATTTCCAATTTTGCTTCTGTTCCAAGGTGCAGAGTTTTGTCCACTTGCAGCTTGAAACTTCTTGTTCCTGGGCCTCCTATTCTTTTCATCATCTTGATGCTTGACTGGTAGAGCTCCTTCGATGGCTCCTTCTTGCCTCATTACACGCCTCAGCTCTTGTGCTTGCAAAGCACTTAAGAGTTCTGCCAGAGCAATCTTTGACAGATCCTTCGTTTTTTCTAAGGTGGTGATGGTAGCCTCAAATCTTTCAGGAACTGTTATAAGGATTTTCTCAACAATCCTTGAATCTTCCAGAGAAGAACCCAAAAGTTTGACACGATTTGCTATGTTGAGTAGTCTGTTAGAATACTCTTTTATGATTTCTGCTCCTTCATCTTTTGCAGCTCAAATTCACGAACTAGGTTCAGCACCTGCATCCCTCTAATTCTTTCATCTCCTTTATACTCAGTTTTGAGATAATCCCAGATCTCTTTTGCTGTTTTCAATGACATGATACGAGTGAAGATCGAGGAGGAAACTGCAGCAAACAGACAAGCTTTTGCCTTGGACTTCTTTATCTTCTTCTCCTTCTGTGCTTTAATTTGAGCCACTGTGGGATTGTCCGGGAGAAGAGGAATGTCATAGTCCTCTTCCACTGCTTCCCAGAGATCCAAAGCTTCCAGGTATGTCTCCATGCGTACTGCCCAAGTCTGGTAGTTGTCTCCATCGAACACCGGCGGAGCAATTGAGGAGAAACTAGCTTCGGTCTCCATAACTGCTCAAATTTATACACAGGTCCCTTAAGAAGAAGACTCTGACACCAATTGTTGGTATTTTTCAATGAGAAAAAGAGAGAAAACTCAAATTGATTGCTACGGATTGAAGGGAAATCAGAACACTTTCATTAACATGAAGCATTACAATTTAAAGCTTAAAAAAATAACAAATTCCTAAAAAATAACCATGATAAACTGAATAACTAACTCCTAAAAATGAGGAACAAACTTGACTCAATCAAACTTTGACAAATTCAGCAGTCCTAAGCATGTATTCCAACAGAAACAAATGTCCCAATTGGGAAGATAAACAGCTAGCTAAAGTTCGTATATCAATGGTTGTTTAAAAATTAATTCTAGTACCAATTTAATAACTAAATTCCATCAAATTATATATCACTAAAAAGGTATTAAAGTCTACTCATCAATTAAAAAATATTCATCAATTTGAGTTCTATAAAGGAAGTTATGGCCATTTTAGTGAAAAAAATCGTTCAAAAATTGGCCCTGAATAGGAAGGCCAAACAGTTATGTTGGTCGACAAGTTTTTCACCCTCTCTACCTTTGGTCGACCAAGCACTTGATCTGAATAGGTCAAAATTTGCACTCCTAATTTTAGGTCAATCCAAATCACCCGAACTACATTCTGACTTGACCTTAATCACTTCCTAGCATGACCTAAGGTGCTCATGACACATTTCATTATATGCTTGTGCTTTTTCGTGATTCATTTACAATGATTCTCCCAATAAATAACAAAACATAAAAGTCTTCGAGTCTTGGTCATTCAAAATCAAGATTTTCTCATTCTTGATTCGAGCTTCTTCGCATGATTGATTTTGTGCTCGACACAATCATATTACTTAGCATCATTTTGCAATATTAGCAACCTTGAATCATATCATGTGATTCTTAGTACTTTCACCAATTATCAAGTTAATCTGAAATAATTCTAGAGGAATCATTAATACCAAACTAACTTAATCGTATTGCCTAAACATCAAAACTCTTAAACACAAGGGAGGAACCAACAATCTTTCCCTCTGCGCTTGACTTACCATGAAGGCAAGTTTGCAAAAAATGCCTAAGTCTCCTACAACTAATGCAAACTACAGTAAGCCCCTAATATTTGAACTTTTGGCAGAACCTCCCATATGGTGAGCCCACCCATATCCCAACAACATTGGCTTGCTCCAATCTACCCTAACACAAATTCTTGCATATTGCAGCCTCAACTGGCCAGACAACCAACTCTTGCAATATCTCTCGGTCCCAATAGTGCAAAGAAAGACTAGGTAATTGATCCCAGATAGGTTGTTGAGGTCGCTGCTATTTTTAAGATATTGAAATTGTCGATCTTCTTTGTTGCTCGTGCTTGTTGTTTCATGTTTATGTTCATTTGTTCATTGTTATACAAGGAAAACAAAATTTGGAGAGTAGAGTAAGCTAGCATCTTTTGCGTATTAGTATTATTCTCCAAGAAATTAAATTATTTGGTGTAAAAAGTTTTTGGAGTTTTTGTTCTTTAGCAAGGGTTTGCAAAAAAGCAATACAATTTGTGTAAGAGGAATGGTTTCCCAGTATTTTTAAAAATTTTCATCCATCTCTATCACAAAAACTTAAATGTGGATTCTATCTAAATTCAATAAGGTTTTGAAACATTTGTGGTACATATGGTAGAAAAATATGAGATGTGAGGTCTCAAAAAATCCAATAAAAAATGATGTGTAATCTTAAATCTTCTTTCTACATATATGAATTATAAATAGTAAATCTTTATTTCATGTCAACAAGTAGATGAGATTTTTTGCAAGTTTTCCCACTATGTGCATGAAGGCTTTTCCATTTAGAGTTGATATTTGAGTCGTAGATCTATTTAGCTATATGTTTAATCTTTTCAATTGTTAAATAATGCTTGAAAAATGTAGTAAATAAATATAAATTTATGATATGACAAGCATAACAAACGTGAAAGCGAGAGCCATTGAATATTGATTTGATATACTTGTGTTAAATAGTTTGCAACTTTGTTGTTATTTTCAAAATCATATCTAACAAATAGTATACATAATTTTAAATATGGTAGCTTTGGTATGAGATTTATTTAGGTCTAATAATAAAATAAGTTTTTTTATCCCCAATTGGCCATCAATCTAATGGTAGGTAACAACTAGATGGCTCTTTTCATTTTTACTTGGCCAAATATCAGATATCACTCTACATAAAATATTCATAAAATGTTTAGTTAATATTTGTATTCCTCATACATAACCATGCATTTTTTTTGAGAGTTTGTCTTGTACAAGTGTTATAAATATTGAACAATATATTCAAAATAACTTTCTATTCACACATTGTGAAAGACCATTCAGTTTACATAACAAAACATACTAACCTCTATATGCCTTATCATTCCTAAACAACAAAGGCATAGTCCTAGTTTGTGGATTTAGTTAGGCCTAGCTAGCTTGCGTATTAGTTGATTTGCATGTTCTTTCATCAACTTTGTGAAATTTAATAAGATGCTCTTTAAGAGTATCGGTCCTATTGCCCATTTCATCCAGTTTGTAAGAATTTTTACATGACTTGCCAATTGTGAAATATTCGAATTTGTCTGCATTACTTACTAACAACAAACAACAACAATCAAGTGCTTATTCCACTAAGTGAGTTTGTTTACGTTACTGTTGGGTTTAATTTATAAATCAAAATACTTCAATACCTTGCTACATTTAACATAACCTTTACCGGACAACCTCGAAGATTAGGTGGATTGATCAGTGGTCATATTGGTATCTTACTTTGTTCCTATAGCGCAAGCGTCATGTTCTTCCAAACAGTCTGTGTTTAGCTTGGAGGTTTCATTTTTGAGCTCACTAAGAGCGTGGGGGGATCTATTTTTGAAATGTATTTCGAATTCAAATTGTGTTGGCGAAAGGAAGAAGTGTTGTTATGATGATGTCGGTTTGCTATTTATATTATGAACATGTAAAGGGAGTAATATAACAAAAAGTGAGGGTGTATAAAGGTAAACGGGGTTGAGGATTGGTTCTCAATCTATTTTTTATAGAGGACTTAACAAGCAGAAAGGCCATAATATATATGATTATGTGTGTGTGTGTTTGTTTGTATGTATGCGTATATGTATATGTGTGTGTGTATGATAAAATGGGTGATTGATGGGACTTTGCGATAGGGTTGGGAGGCCTTGTATGCTTGTGGTAGCCTGAGCACTAAGTTGATGTTGGCTTGGCTTGGCTTGGTGTTTCCTGCTGTTGCTGGGATTTTTCTTTTTTTTAATCCAGACTGGACCAATTTTATCAGATTTGACCTAATGGATTGGTTATGGACCATACCATGGGAACCGATCTAGTTCCATTCCTGAAACTAGAACTGTTCAATTTCGATTCTAGTCCGGTTCTAACCAAGCTAGTTTTAGTTGGAACATGTCCAATAAGCAACTTGAAGTTTGACCAATCGGGAGTTCACATAATTTATTGCAGTCATTGACCTTCACAACCTTTCCTAGGAATGGCAACAAGACGGGTTTGGGTCGGGTTTATAATTACCCATACCCGGCCCGCTATATATTATTCATTACCCATACCCGTCCCATACCTATTTTCGCCCCGCCCCGCCTCTATTCTAGTTTTCACAAACCCATACCTGCCCCGCCCCTCCCCGTTTCCTCACTAATATTAATGAAAATCGAATTATTTTATTCTGTTTGAAACAATAAAAAACGTAATCATATGGTGAATATTAGTGATATTTTCTATAGAAATCATTCCCTGTATATAAATATATGTAATAAGATTAGGAATAATCAATAACCTTCATACAAATTTTTCAGATTGCCAACTTTCTTAGCATGGATTCCTATATAAAGCAAGCATGTGACAGTTAAAGAGAAAACCAAATATGAGACAGTTATAAGACCCTTGCAGGCAACAGGTATCAATTGATTTAAGAGCCAAAAATATTAATATCACGTGTTGGCGTGAACCTTGTTTCTAATGACAGTATACTAAACATTGGTATATAACAAAAACAAAGAAAATGACAGTATACTATCTGACTATAGTTGGCATTATTTATAAAATTAGAACAAAATTAATCTGAAGGAACATGTATATCCTACAACTGATAAAATTTAAATAAGCAACCAGCTTACAAACATGAAAGCCAAACAATGGTGCGGGCCTTCATCATTTAAGACCTACTGGCCACCCCAACACCAATCCCCTCATCACTATCATATATCACATATAATACCAACACATAAGTTAGGTTTGCTTGTAATAGCCTGCTTGATATCTAACACATAAGTTTGATATCCCTCACATGTCATCATTCAAGACCTTCCAATGGCCTGCTTGTATGCTACAACAGGAAGTTTTAGCCAAGGGGAAGAAAACAAGTCGGAAGCATTTGAAAGCTACGAGCCGCCGGCTCGCCGCATGGCTCGTGTTTGATGGTAATGGTCGGAGTCTTTAGAGTTTAGAGAGAGCAAAAATTAAAATTAAAAATAAAAATAGTACCTGGCTCTCTAATGCTGGTGAATGCCTTCTGCAGCTTTGGACTCTTCCAGGAGCTTCTTGGAGCAGGGTATGGGTTGAGGGCTGCTTGCTTGGAGTACGAGATGAGGAGATCGGCGTAGACTTGAGGGTTGGGAGGGATTGAAAAAGCCAAAAAGGAGAGGGGTTTGGCCAAGCGAAGCAGTTGGTAGTTGGGGGCGAGCTTTCTCGCTAGGTCGACACCGCACACCGATCGCCCCATTCCTAGGCAATCGCTATTCCGAGGCACTGATCTTCGAATGCGATGGTAGGGTTAGGATTTTAGATGAAAGAGACCTGCGACTGCGATGTTAGGTCTCTGCGATGTGAGTACCCGGGTATTGTTTTTAGAGGAAAGCGAATAGCGATTATTTAGGATGACTGCACCAACCGGGCGGTCGAGGCATCGGTTCCGAGTACTATTTTTATTTTTATTTAGGTATCAATTTTTAAAATTTTTAAATTATATCAAATCAAGTACGGGGCGGGGCGGGTCTAGATGATTCATACCCGAACCCGCCCCATTTCATAACGGGGCGGGGCGGGGTAGGTGTTGTGGGTAAAATTTGAGTACCCATACCCGTCCCATTAGGGGTGGGTCGGGGCGGGTTAATCGGGTACGGGTACAAATTGCCACCCCTAACCTTTCCTTTGTTGGCCCCTCATTGACTTAGTGCAACAACAAAGATCGGTAGGCTAGGATGTGGGTTCACCTACACAGGGTTCTTTGTCTGTTCTATTGGTCTAATGATTGTTTTGGGTTCTTAGGTTAGTCACTTGACTTTAAGAAGCTTCGATCATTGTCCTTTCCTTCTTCAAATGGATTCTCTAGAATTCAAGCTGTATAGTGGTCATTCGAAGTTCAAAGATACATGGCTTTCTTTTGAGGAGTTGCGGATTGTGCTTCTTAGGGCTTGGGATAGGCTTGTTACGGGTACTCCCAGTACTGTCCTCAACCACAAGTTTGCTTGCTTCCTTCATGCACTAAAGCAATGGAGAAAGGAGCTGGTTGTAAACTTGTTTGATACAGCTCATTATTTGGGGGAACATAGTGCGACCTTTAGAGGAGGTTGAGTCTAGGCTCGATGGGAAGAGTTATCTACTTATTGAGATTAGTTACTGACTATAACACTGTTCTACATGCTAGAGACATTGTGATGGTAGTGTGCAAAGGTCAATTGGTTTGTCATGGGTGATCACAATTGCTCCTCCTTCCACTAGATTGCTATTTTGCGAGAAAAAGACGAATCACATCACCTTTGTTTTGGATTGGGATGATCAGAGAATCGATGATGCTGCTGGCATGACTGCATTATAAGTTGATCACCTATATTTTTGAAGTGGTGGCCCTTTTCCTCTCTTCCTTGGATTTGGAGCTGCCCCCTTTGAGGTAAAGGCTCTCACTATTAATTTTGAGGAGGTTTGGACCGTGGTTTTCTCTTTGAGCGCTAATTGGACCGACATTAATGATATCAATGGGCCCTTTTTTAGAGGTTATTAGGACATTGTGCTCCACTTGTGTAAGTAGTGAAAGGGCACATTTGTTGTCCTTATTTTGAAGGTTCAAGGTGCTTGCAGGCTTGACCAGTACCAGCCCATTAGTATGTGTACTACAATTGACATGTTGGCTTTGTTAGTACTAATTTACAAGGTGATGGTGCATTTGATGACTTTATTTGCTAGAGAGCAAGGGGTTTCTGCCCTGGTGAGGAGCATTGATGACAACTATATTATGAATCAAGAGGTTACGCATAGATTAGCTACATTACAATTGGCAAAGGGGTACATGTTAATAAAGGTTAATATGGAGTAGGCTTATGAACAGATGTGTTGGGATTTTCCATAGGTGATGCTTCACCAGTTTGGTTCCTCGAAGGCACAGTGTACTTGGCTTTTAGCCTGTACTTCTAGACCAAGGTTCTCCTTGTTGGCCAACAACAGCTGCTCCTTGCGGATCCAAGCTATATATGGATTCAGGCAGTGCTATCTCGTCACCGTATCTCATCCTTTATGTAGACTTCCTAATGCTGCTTATTCTGAGGAGATTAAGCATGAGGCTCTCCTCGGCACCAGGATGTCTGCCTTAGGTCCCCTAATCTCTCACCTCTTTTTGTTGATGGAGTTATTATGTATGCTCCTTCCACCTAGGTTGTGAGGGAGATTTCTTCAGTTCTCAAATCCTACTGTTCCTTCTTAGGTCAAGATGTTATGGGGGCAAGCCCTTTGTCATTTTTAGCAGAAGTTCCATGAAGCAGTGAAAGAAGCTAATTGTCAGCAAGCTTGGTGTTAGGAAAAAGAAAAATACTTTGGTATTCCTCTAATATTTGGCCAGCTTGTTGTTGTGGATGTTATCTTACATTCTCAATGTTGTTTGGGAGAGGATATTTGCTTGGAGTGCCTAGTCCTTTTCCTTGGATGGTAGACTCATGTTGATCAACAACGACTAACTTCCGTCCTTGTGCATGCCCCTACCCATATTTATGTGCCTACCTTTGTTCTGGCTAGAGTTGATAGGATGATCTGGTCCTTCCTTTAGTGACTTCAGTGGAAGACTATTCACTATGTTGCTTGGGAGGTTTCTTGTATCGGTTTGTCAGGGTGACTTTTGAATTTGGAAGTTGGTTTGCTTTAGCAGAAAGATAGCCATGGAGAACATTGTATGGCAAGTTGGAGCTAACATGATCTATACTGGATGACCCAGTGGGTTTCCTTTATGCTCCTTGTAGATGGCCCTCTCTCATAAGCATAGCGATTAATGCAACTTTGGAGGTGTCGGACCTTATGTGGTCAAGCAGGCAGTGGGATTTGTATAAGTTGGCAACACTATCTAGGTTTGACCTAGCATATAGGATTTAGTGGTTGCATTGCACCCCGATAGATCCTGACAGATAGGAATTAGAATGGTGGCCTTGGCATCATTCGGGGAGGAGCAAGGTGTTGAATGCAATGCTATATGAGGACAGATTTAATGGCTTGGAGGAAACTGGGCAATGGTGCTAGAGGATTAGACTGCAGCCCAATTTCACGTCATTACTTTGGCGGATCTGTATTGGCTATACCATCAGTGTGGTGACTCACATTTGTTTGATGTCTTTGAGCCTATGTTAATGAAGAGACACTGATCATGCTTTATTTTTTTACAATTTACTTGTCAGGTTTTTCTCTACCTGGACCTACATCTTTCTCTTGTTGTTAGGTCAATAGTCTTGTGGATCTATTAGAAGCTGTGGCTGTGTGCAACAAAGCTAGCTGAGACTTATACTTGGTTCAGCTTGCTTTGCTACCTTCTAATGTATCTAGCGGAGTTGTAATGTGCCTTGTCTTCTTTTGTTGTTGTTACAAATGCTATTGCTAAGATTACATCGATTTCCCCTTCTTTAGTTTCAACCACATTGCCTTAATGGCATATATTTTCCTTTTTCCTTGCACCATGTTCCCCCTCTTGAATTAGATTAAGGTCAACTTTGATGGGTTCGTTAGGCAGGATGGCTCACTAATGTGTAGGTGGTTGCATGAAATCACAAAGGCATCTTGTTGGGAGTTGTGGAGTCGAACATATTGTTATTCTGTGTTAGTGGGGAGCTTAGGGCAACGTGGAAGGCTACCACCTTTGCATGCCAGTTTTTAGAGGCCACGAAGGGATTTGGCATGAGGAGAATCCTTGACTATTATTAATGTAGCGCTTACCAGCCTTGGAAGGACTGATACTTGTAGTCATTAAAACTTTTCTTTTTTAGTTATTTAAATGATTTAGGATGCCATAATATGGATAATTAAAGTATCAAAATGAGTTATATAATTAGACATCAAAGTTAGAAATTTCTTTGAAAAATATTGGCCCAATATATTTTTTTTTTAAATAACCAATTCAAAATTAATTTATTATTGTTTATAAATAATTAAGACGTGAGTGCTTTTGTAGCTTCTAGGTGAAGGGATATATGGATGAATTGTCATGCATTGGAAAATGTAGAAGATTCCTGGTCTATATATATAAAAGATCACAATCCTAAGATATTGTGTGACATCCTTTGCCAAAATTTTGATTGATCTGCTATTAGGGTTGGGGTGATTGGAGATGTGACATATCAAGATGTTTTTTTTTTGGGACAAAATCGTTGAGCTCAGTATGGGATGGGCCAAGGCAGACATTATTTCGACATCTGGAGCAGGGTTCCTCGGAGAAGATGTCAAAATATCTTGTATCGATGCTTATATATTTGTTTTCATGAATGACAGTTAGGTTGAACAATTTCATGTTATGTGCATGCTTTATGCATTGTATGATGATTGATCAATCAAGCTGAAGCCCCAAACCTAGCCACTATTGACACAGCCCACTACAATGATGCCTTGTGTTTGATTTGTCACGTCCTTGTGTTATAAGGACTTCAAGCTTTGTGTCACCATGAGAAGCATATGCTATGATATGGCTTGTATCTCCATAATGATATTAAGGTTAATCTATGGAGTTGTGAAAAGTGTCCATTCTCTCTGTAATTATGTGCTCCTTGCTGATTGGAAACTTCGTGAGAATATAGTAGTCTTTCAATGATTATTTTCTGTTTGCCCACTTGTCAAATTGGATATGGAAGCACATGCTTTTTTAAGGGACACTATAACCACGTTTAATGTTCCATGCCATGTTGAATTCAATGTTCTATAGACCAAAACATTCCTCAAAGCTATTTAAAAATTAGAAGCATTAATCTAACATTTTAGACTTGTCTACTACATCACAAGGCTGACTCTTAGGTCTATGATCTAAGTTATCATGTCTTTTAAATTATAAATATGTTGCAATTGACATCACTATTTGGACTAACTCTTTTCAAAATGATAAATTGCTTTATGTATATGCCTCTTCAATAGCATGCCAAACATAAGTTAAATAACAGCTTAGTCGAGCAATTTCAGGTTACATGCATGTTTCATGCTTCTCGTGATGATTGTTTAATCACATATGTTGGGATACATATGGAGAATTATATCATATTGGATATTCAACCACAGGGTATAGGTGGCTCTTTCCTAATGGCCTAAATTTTTTTGTTGATTGCCTATTCAATTGTACATTAGGCTTAAATTAGGCCCTTGGGTACATCACCCCTAACAAGGGGTATCAGAGCCATACTCGGTGAGCTTTGGGTGGTTCAAATGCTATATGCAGATTATTTTTCTATGGATCTTCTTGGTAATTAATGAGTCATACTTTAAAACTCTAAGAGAGGGTGATCGAATATATATTATGCTGTGATACTAAGGTATCAGAGAACTAATTTGATTTTATGCCAAGTAGATCTACTATGAAAGATATTTATTTATTGAGAGGCTTAATGGAGAAGTTTAAGGAGAGAGAAAAATTTATATTTAGTTTTTATTGATTTGAAAAAAAGCCTATAATAAAGTCCCAAGAAAAGTACTTTGGAGAGTTTTAGAAAAAGAAGGTGATTTGCACTACTTATATTCAAGTTATTAAAGACATGTATAAATAAGCTGTGTTCGGACATAAGGAGATTTAACTAAGAATTTTCTATTACAGTTGAATTACATCAAGGCTCAATTTTAAGTTCGTATTTCTTTGCTTTGGTTATGAAAGTTTTGATTAAATATATCTAAGATGAGGTACCTTGTTGTATGCTCTTCGCAAATGATATTGTCTTTATTAATAAACTAAAGAGGGGTCTATATTAGTGATGTGATAATTGATGATCAAATTGTCAAGAAGAGTGAGTGCTTTAGATATCTTATATCAATCATGCGAAGTCAAATAGATAATGACATTATTAGCAGGATTCAAATAGGATGAGTAAAATGAAGAAATATTTTTGATGTGTTGTGCGATAAAATTTTTTGTCTAGACTTAAGAGTAAACTTTATAAAACTATAGTAAGATCAATGATAATATATGATACTGAATATTGGTCTATAAGGAGAAAACATACAAATAAAATAGGTGTTACAAAAATGAGAATACTAGGATGAACGTGTGGGTATACACGAAAGGATAAAATAAGAAATAAGTATATTCGTGAGAAAATTGGAGTTACATCAATGAAAGATAAATTTAGAGAAAGTTAGCTTAAATGGTTTGGACATGTAATTTGTATGTTGATTAAATCTTCAGTTGGGAAGAGAAAGAGGAAGATCAAAGAAGATATGACAAGAAACTGTAAGGAGTGATCTTACTCACTTAAATCTAAATAAGAATTTATTAATTGATAGAGCACAATGAAAATAAAGAATTCATGTAGCCGACTCCACCTAGTGGAATTAAGGCTTAGTTGTTGTTGTTGTTATTGTTGTTGTTGCATCTTCTTGGTAATCTTCTACCATGGTTTAGAAATTCTAAGTGCGGTTGACTCCCATTGTGCCAGCATGTGGTTCAATGGCCTCTTAATATTTATGTGCTTGAATAACCCATTGGTAGGGATAATAACAGGGTGGGTTTGGGTTGGGTTAAACAATGCTCATATCTACCCCGCTTCTCCCAAAACCCCCACCCGCTCCGCTCTGCTACATTTTTAACTCTTATACCCACCCCATTTCGCCCCCCTCCCCAAATTTATTTCTAATAATTTATTTAAAAAAAAATAAAGTGATAATATTTATTTTATTTTTAATCTTAAGATAATGTAATTTTATTTAATTATTAGTAGGTCACGGCGCAGGTCACGGGTAAGTGTGAGTTATAGGTTGGGGCAAGGCGTAGGTCACGGGTACAATTTTGCGACTCATACATGTCTCATTAGGGGTAGGTTAAATGAGTTTGGATAAAATTGTCATCCCTAGCCATTAGATTGAAAATATCCAATGTGGATAGATTTTCATTTGAAAGAAAATTTGTTGGGATATGCATAGAGAATTATCCTACTTTGGATATTCATTAACAAATTGTAGTATTAATGTACAATCAATGACCTTTACCCATTGACTTTTGCTTTTGACTTGATGGGTGACCATTCAGTTGTACATTAGGTCCAACTTGGGCCATCATTTATAGCTCCCTTGATGAAACAAGGGCTAAAGGCCTCTAGCCTAACTACTTGTAACAACTCAGTGTGGTAATGCTTTCTATTTGGTTTTTGTTGTCCACCTCAAATCAATGAACTCTACATTGTTCAAAAGAAGTCAATGAACCCTACACTTTGCATCGCCATGACAAACCTGTTGTTAGGGCCTCTCTCCTCCCTAATGAGATTTGGGTGAAGAAGTTAGGTTAAGCTATATATATAATTTTGGCAAAAGGTCAATTATTTCTTTAGTATTGTGCTCTTTGTTGTTTAGAAATTTAAATTAGACTATTATCTTTCTATCAGGCTTTGCTTATTCCTATTTTTCACCTTTTTTGTGATTCAAAGCCATGCTTTCTTAGATATAAAAATAAAATAAAAAAATAAAAAGACCATGCTTCCGCTTATAGGCAGATGAATTGATTTCACCTATGAATCATTGAACAATGAAACAATAAAAGTACATTTTAAATTAGTTGTCAATAACAAAATTAGTCTTCCTACAGAAGAAAAAAAAAAAATCAAATCACTAGGGTTTGTATTTCTTTGAAATCACAATTCTACTGTCTATCTAAAATTTCAAGAATTACCTTAAAAAAACCTTTTTATAATCTCAAGATTTTTTCTTTGAGGATGAAACCTATGATATTACTAATATACTTATATTTGGTATCTATGCATGGAAGTTGTGGTCATCTAGTTGTTGTAATAATGATTTGAATTTTTTATATTGCAGCTTGTGATTACTATCAGTTTGATAATTTGTTGACTTCTGAAGAAAGCTCTTTGCGGAGAAAAGTTCAAGAAGTCATGGAAAAGGATGTTGCTCCAATCATGGCTGAGGTATTTCACTATTGTAATTTTATATTTAATTTAAAAAGGCTCTAAAATTATGACTCATTTGTTATTAAAATTGCTAACTCGTATTATTTGTTTGCAATCTCAAAATTTTGAGATTCTTGTATGCTTTTTAATGGAGAGCAATGATTTAATAATTTTGTCCTTATTTGACATTGATTTTGTTTCTTTTCTTTTTTAATGAAAGGTAGACAAGCACATTAATCTTAAAGGAAATACGTTCACATTCATATTATTATTCTGATCTGATCTTCCTACATTTTTCTTGTGTATGCCTGCATCTAATTGCCTATACCTTTCAAAAGAATACATAGGTATTGATATTACATTGGCAATACAGAGGTTTTTATGGTTCAGGTCAACTCAATTTAAACACAACCATACATCACACCTAAACCAATCCATTTAATAAACGAGTGAAACTGTAGGATCCATACATGATCAATGTAGCTGTCACGTAAATAACCAATTCAAATGCCATCTCTCACATACATTTTCTTTTTTTACCCTTATCTTTATAATAAGCATAGTCTATTAATGCTGTTAATTTAGCTTGATGATTGATTGAAAATTAGAACTCTTTTGAATCGAATTGAGATTAACTCGATCCAAAAGAGTTGACTAATGATTTATTTTTCTGGCTCAGTTTATTCTTTGATCTAATCTTGAGCTAGCATAAGATTAAATCGAGCTCGAAATCAGATTGGTTTTATAAAAATAATATTAATAAATAATTTATTCTTATATGTTTTGTTATAATATAAATTAGAAGCTGGCTGTTAGCTTAGTAGTTCTCTTTTGAACCTTTATGCACATTGTCTTCCTATGACTAGGAATTGTACTTGCTTTCGAGTATTTTATTTCCCCAGCTTCCCAATATTATTTTTTTAATAAAATCACATTTAGTCCCACTTTGCTAAGCTGAAGGAGAGGAGGGACTATGGAGAAGCGTTGAGCGGCATAAGCGATAAGCTTAATAGTCTTATCGTTTATAAGTTAATAATAATTTTAACAAAAAATTACATTAAATTAGGCTTTTTTAAGCTAGCTTGAACTTTATTCGAGTTGGATCAAAGACAATTTATTTCTAGCTAAGTTGGCTCAAAATTGATTTTGATCGTCTTTCGATTTGATTTCAATTCAAGGAAATTTTGTTCGATAAGGTTTCGAGCTGACACTTATTTGGCTCAAAATTGGATTGTTCATAGCCTTATAGTTTGTAGGCTTTTTTTATTTTTTAAAAAATTAAACTAGTTCCTAATAATATTAAACTTCTTTCTTTGTTTCCCACTTTCTCGCCAAAAACTTTCATTCTTTCTTTTCATTATTCTCTTTTTTTGTTTCTCGTTTCTCACCAAAAACTTTCATTCGTTCTTTTCTTTGTTCCCACAATATCAGAGACATTTTTGAAGGAAAATCTCCTCTCTTTAACTCTTCATTGTAGTTCTCAATGCAGGCCTACTTATAAGGAATATAATAAAAATTCATTAGTAAGCATTTACAAATTATCTCATAATATGCAAGAATTAAAGGTAAATAACCTTCATTAACTTTACAATTGTATAAGATATAATAGCATAAGTAAATGAGATATTTATAGAGTCCTTGGGTACCTATTCATACTTTACAAGGCATTTTAATTTCCAAATCAATCTAGAGTCACTTAAATTATTGTGCACATCCCATTTTCAAATTTACCCATTCAGCACTTGCACCCATTCAAAATTTAAATAAAAAACAAAAATTCTTAAAGTTTAATTCAACAAATCCCTATTAGACTTGCTTATCCTTAATTGTTTTGCATGTTCTTTATAAATTTCGGATACCGTGCACTTGTAAATATATTGCAACTTGTTCTTTGGATGAACAATGAACAAGTTCTACATTCTTCTTTTTCACTTGGTTATGATCAAAGTGAAATCCTGTTTCAATATGTTTACTCCTTTCATGTTCAAAACTCTTGGAGCAATTGTAACCACTACTACAACTTCACACATATACCCCTATTGGCATAATCAAATACTTGACTTCAAATGTTAATATAATCATAATACTTAATTTCTCCAAGAACCATTTAAATATGTAAAGACCAAATAAAGATGTAATCTACACTTTTTTTCCTTATATATAATTATCTAACTTTTTCACTGTATATAAATCTATGCAACATTTTTTTAGTAGTTGAGTATATAAAATAATTCATAATTAATCATACATTTTATGTATAGTAAAATTCACTTTGCCACTATCCATAAATCTTTAGGATTCTTAATGTATCTACTTGCTAAGTCAACACTGCATATAATGTTTAACATTGGTGTTAAATGATGGAGTCTTTCCGGCTAGGCTCTTAAAATGAGTAGAATTGATGTCTTTTTTCATCTCATGTCTTGCTAAGTTTCTCATATACAATCGATATAGTTTTTTTTAATAATACTATATATTCCTTGATTTAAACTTTGAATCCAACTAGGATTCCTATGTAATAGTGGTATCACATAGGCAAGAACGTTACATTTGCTATGCGGCAATAATGCCACATAGGTGTCATATAAGAGTCTAAGTTGGATTTAAAGTTTGGAGTTACCTATTGGGATTTCAAAGCATATCTTTTTTTAATATATTCAACCGATATATTTTTTTCATTGTAGTTTTTATCTTAAACTTGATTAATATATCATGGTCATGTCATGAATCTTTCAATGATGGGTTGCAAGAGTGATAATAATTCTAGTAGTATCAAGGCGAGTAACGTGTGTGAAAACTTCAACATAGTTTATTTATTTACTTTAAGTCATTTGCAACCTTTTATGACAAGTCTTGCCTTAAATTAATAAATTTCACCATTCGACTTATGTTTGCATTATATAACCAGTTAACTTCATTAGCCTTTTAATATTTTGAAAGTGTTGTTTACTCTCAAGTTTGATTCTTCTTGATTGCTTTAATTTCTTCGTTCATAGCATCTCTAGAGCTTTTGATCTTTTCAAAGCTCTATCAAAAGATAATGGCTCATGATTAGTATGCAAACATAAAAGATTTAAGTCACCAATTTCTTCTGTTGCTTGATACATGTCTTCTAATCTTCACATCTTGAATGGAGAGTGACAAGGATAGAAATCCCTGAAATTGTTTCCAATGAATCTGTGGGAATTGCCTTTTTGGAATAGAATAGCCACAATGGGGTTTGTACAAGATGATATTTCTCCTTCTTGCATGTATAGCTCTCCCACCTCGATAGGAAGTTCATCTTTTTTAATTTTTATTTCTTTAGAAATTCATATTTCATTTTCCTCAAAATTGGACTACTTAATTTAATGGAAATACGACCTTTTAATCTCTCTTTTTTTGTATCTTTTGATGCCTTTTGTTCCTGTGTGGAAGAGGCTTCTTCTTCTATATGTGCTTTAGTCAGCGTCCATCAATTATCTCTCTTAGACCTTGAGAACTGAAAAAGCTCATTTGAATTTGAATTTTCATAATTACGCTTTGTCAGTTTTGGAATATTTGTAGTTCCAAAATTGAATGTCATCTTCTTTATGAAATCCTTTTCTCCTCTTCAAATTTGTGAGCTACAATGTTTTTGGCAATAAATAATATAAAAATTCATCAGGTCTTGTTTCATTCAAGACCAAAACAGTGTCATGAAATTTTTTTTAATAGAATCTTTATATTACATCTAACATAAACTCCTCATATTTTCTGATAAATCATGTTGTGAAAGCTATTATAATTTTTCATCATCAATAGTATTTCCTAAATGACTTTATAAACGTTTCTTCTTCAATCTAATGAAACTTCGGATGGTAATTATTATTAATCTAGTCTGTATGCATAACAAACTCTCTTCTTGCCACATAACGCTATTCTTTCCCATCGGCACTTGGAAATAGATGTATTATGCTTTTGAGAAAAAAATTTAAAAATAGATGTTTCAGAATTTGGATATATCTGGACAGTACTATTTCATGTTCAATTAAATTTTGTGAATTCAGACAGATTCACTGAGAATTTTTATTTTGTGAGGATCTTGAGGATGCAATAATGTTTAATTTTGATACCCTCATGATTCATTTCTTGCTATAAGCTAGCATGGTATCCATCAAAGCATTGTTTTGAAGAAGCATGGAAAATAGGCTTGTTAATCTAATCAAATTTGTATTTTCCAGTTAAACAAAGAGTTGGCTTGCCAGAGTTTTTTTTTGAAAACTGATGATTGAATATTTCAAAAATTTAATGCATATCATGCTAAAAACACCACCTATGAACCGATACATTAGCATCAGAAATGATAAAAACATTTAAATTTAAATCAAAATGAGAATTTAATCAAGTGTTATTTCTGTAGAGCGTCATTGTTTTTGCTTATTTATGAATTACAATTTGGGCCTCTATTTTATAAAATTATTTCTTATATTTATGTTGTTTATGTAATTATTTCTTTAAATATATATGAATGGATGCATGTTTATATATCACGAGAGAAAGAAATATGCATTCATGTTCCATTTGTAAAAAAATGAAGTTCTATTTCACGTGCTTTGATGCAATCTATGTATACTTGTTTGAATATTGATTATAGTATTCCAACTAAATGCAGGTTTTACTTAGGGTACATCGCATGAGCTTACACTTAGCGAGTCTTGGGGTTGCTCGAACAAGGATGGATTTGGATTCATTCACAGCTAGAAAATCTCTGATTGTGGAAGTTTTATAGGCAGTTATATAGTCACTCTTTGGGAATCCTTGAAGTCTGTTTGTTAGGACCTTCCGTCCAAAGTCTGAGACTACACTAGGCTCGATATCCCTTTGAACTCTTCATCCTTAAAGACTTGATTTCGAGTTGTACCTAGGTCTTATACTTTAGATGTGTACATATGGACTCTTTGATCCTATATTTATTTATTTTTTGGTTTAAGGATGATGTCCTCCTTGAACAGCTTTTCTTGTTCTCTTAGCTATAGTAGGATGAAAGTACTTTCTCGGGGTTCTTCATCCCACATCGAAGGTCAAAGCACTTCAAATGCTCGACATTGGTGACTAGGGCTATATTTGTGTAGGTTGGTAGCTTAAGCTTGTTGTCATTCTCACCCCTGGTAGGATCTGGATTTGGCTATTCCCTATAGGTATTAGATGTATGTTTGTATTGGTATATCTAGACGGGGAGGGGGGTGAATAGATATTAATGTGCATTTAAAATTTTAATTTATTATTATAAAATATTTTTTATTAACATACTATGTATCACAATTAAAATTAGTTAAGATGCACTAGTTAGCAGGCATGAAATAAACATAATATCAATCAAAAGCAATAAATATAAGAGCAAGAATGTAAAAGACACCGAATGTACTGTGGTTTGGCTCAATTCCAAGCCTACATTGACCCCAACCTAAACCAAACCAATCCACTAAATCAAATCACTTCTTTAGTTTAAGGCGGAGAAATTCGTATAATCTTTCAACCCTAGCTCTTCACACTTTATGTAAAGGAATTCACTCCCCTCTTTTTGCACAATCCTAGAGACCCTCCTCAACCCAACGAGGGAATTAAATCTCATATCAAGATCACACATTAGGGTCCTTTTTTCATACTTTTAATGTGTAGGAACCACAATGCAACTCTTCTAATCATTTCGATTAGAGGCTCCTTCAACTAATCAAATGAGAAACAATAAAACCGTAAATCAAATACAAAGATATACAGTTAGCATTAATCTACTAACCTCTCTCTTACTTAAGATTGTGTCTTGAAGCATTATGAAGGATGAATAATAAGATTTAGGTCCAAAATATTTTAAATTTTTAAACTCCAAATTATTATCCTTTGGGTGTCACATATAGTAGGTAGCACATCTAGTTTTTTGTTGAGCAAATAATTGATCGAGTTCTCCATTGATGTTTTCATTCTTCCTGAAAAAGAGAAAACTAGTTCCCTATCTATATCTATGTATGTAGTTGATCCCTCCCTCACTGAAGAATACTATCGTGAGATGGATGAGATGCATGAAGAAAATTTTAAGCATGAAATTGAAAAATAGATTGAAGAAATTGTCATAAGAGTTGGAACATAAAGAGGAATAAAACATAAACTTGACTGTGTTAGTTAAATCATTTGATCATATGGATGATATAGTTGATCACATTGAAATGATTTTGACTCATGAGCATTGTATGATTGATAGGTTCAAGTTGATTGAGTATACTTCTACCACTATAGAGCCAATAATAAGGGAGAACCTACACCGAGCAGACATAGATGCTTGCAAGGAGTACGTGAAATTGAATGGTTGGCAAGCTTGACTTCAATCTGGTGTGATATCCGGTTCACTAGTTATTTTTGGAGAACCTTATCACACCTGTTAGGATTCACGTCACTCATTTCCCTGACATACTATCTACATGCATTTGATTAGATTGAGTCAGTAGGTATGAGTCGTGTTTGGCATGTATTTGGTTTTTTTTATCATCATATGTTAAAGAGTCTAACTCTGCATTGATATTTGCATTTTATATTTGTTTGTTGCATGTTTCAACATTTTAATATTGTTATTTCATATTAAATCAGTAATTTTGGGAGGAAAACTATTAAAATTATGTGTAATAAATTTTCTGAATATAATGATATAATAAATAAGATGATTAATTCTACAAATTAAATTTATTTTGAAAATTTAATTAATTTGGGTCGAATGATAAATTTTAATTTTTATTACTAAATCTTTGGAATAGTTGAACTCTTAATATCTTAGATCTGTCATGATTTTTTTTTCTTTGAGCATTACTTTAGCCATGAGTATTCACAGTTAAAATTTACTCCAGTATTTATTTAGAGCTAATCGAATAAACCTATTGAGCAGATAATTTTTAATTGAATTCGATTATCAATGGTATTTGATTTTGTGAAGATTTATACTTTTTCAAGATACTCAGACATATGAGTTGCTTGACCCATACTTTACAGAGTCGAGTTTCTCCCACCTGGCGAGGGCTGGTGGGGACACCATAATGGCTTATATTTGATTACTTTCAGATTTGTTCGATCCTGATTACAGGTTCATATTTAGGCTGATTTGGAATGATATGATATTGATTTAGCTGATTGATATTAATTAAAGATTTGGAGTCGACTTGGAAGGAGAGTGATTTACCATGTTTCTCTTATTAAATATTTTCTATTTAGCTTATTGTATTTGAAAATTTATTTTCTATATTTAGTTTATTTCCTTGTCATAATTTGAGATCAACCTTACATTATAGAAGAGGTTGTTATTGTTGAATGAAATTATGTTTGACTTTTTCAGAGCCTAGATTCAGGTTAAGGGGTTGATATCTTGGATGGAGAATGGTAAGAGTTAGCCTTCGGTGAGAATCCGTAAAACAATTTAGTTATCTTTTTTTAGTGAAAAAATTCTTTCTCCTTCTGTCCCTTGCCTCTATTCCTCTTTCATGATCTGTTTCTATTAGCTAGAATTGTTTGTCGAAGTCAGCAACCTCGCTTTAATCCGCATTCGTTCTGTAGCGAGCCCGCATGAGCAACCAAGCGCGTGTGAAGCCGCCCGTGCTTGCTCAAGCATCCTCACGCCTGCAAACACTTGCAATTGCCTTGAGCCCTTGCTCGCACAAGTTTGTCGCCGCGCCTACACCTGCATGCAAGTCCACCCTTGTCCGTGCCAACGATCTGCATGCGCAGGCCCATGTGCGGCCCTTCTTTGTTGTCGCCATGCCCGCCTAAGCTAAGAGCTCCATAAATTGATTTAATTGGAGCGATTACAATCTGGTGTTTATTTTCTTTAAATTCAGGTAACTTTTTTTCAAATTAAATTAATCTGATTTAATTTCAATAAAATTATTTACTTGACTTGAATTATTAATTTGACTCTAATTGTGTGATTATAAACTTAAATTTGAGCGAAATTTATTGTTGAAATTTATGTGTGAGATATCTGTCCTAATTTCTAATCTTTAGATCTGATTTATTGAGTTTAATTTGACTGTCCTAATCTAATTTGATAAATTTTTATTTATCACAATCCAAGATAATTAAATTTTAAAATATTTAATTTTTGAAATTTAAAATCTTATTTATCATAAATTTATATTTTAAAAAATATTTTGTGCTTAATCTAAATAATTTGCTAATTATTATTGCTGATTTATAATTCTAAAATACCATTTGTATTTCCATCCCGCATCACTAAGTCATATGTAACAACGTGATCTTAATTTCTAATGGTGTTTTTCAGGGGCAAAATTATAAGAATAATTTGTGAGAACTCCACGGTTAAGCATGTTTGAGTTAGAGTAGCATTAGGATAGGTGGCCTCTTGGGAAGTTCTTAAGTTACGCAATTTTTGGAAGCTACAATGGGCAATACTTTTTTTATTTAAGCTACAGGATGTTACACTTCTGCTTTTCACGGTCTTAAAAATCTTTAATTTGGAATTACATTATCTTTTCACAAGAGTTTTCATGAAGAAAATAGGCCCATATCTTTGACTATAATCATCTGTGAAATAACAAAATAATTTCGACTCATATTTGCAATGATTTTTCCACTTTTAAAGGAAAGTCATGATTGCTTCAAGCCACACATCTTTCACAAACTTTGTTAGGATGATCAATTATATATAGGAAAACCCTCACCTTGTCTTTATAAGATAATAATTTTAAACCATCAAAATTCAAAATCCTAAACCTGAAATAATTTAACCAAGACAGATTTTTCAATGTATTTCAAAATCATGTTTATAAAATTAATGGAAACATTCAATTTTACATTTTTATGGCAATTTTATTGAAATTGGACTACTTACTTTAATGGAAATACTGTTGAACCCTTTGATTTTGATGACAACAATTAATTTAGTTGTTATAGCCTATCCTCTTGTTTAGTGTGTTAACAGGTTGCATTATCTCATTTGAGGATTGAGTCCAAATTAAAGTCCAGAGAAAAGATGGATCTCACTGGAATTTTTATTGTTTTTTTTCTAGGACTATTATGTAAGCATGTGCATATTTGCCAAGGTTTTTACTCGAGTTTTTTCTTTTGGTTTTCTAGTCAAGAAAACTTTATTCTTTCTTTCTTATTTATTGTGATTGGTTGTTTAAGCAAAAATCTCTTCAACCTATTTATGTTAAGAAATTTGAATTGAGAGTGTAGCTCACTCAATCTATTGATTTGAGTTTGAAGCTTAACTCAAAGTTTAATACTTATCATATATTAGGTTAAAAGTTGGTTTAGCTTAAACACATTCTCTTGCCTATGATAGATCCCTACATGGTCATTAATTGTTCCTCTATTTTGGTATATGACAACATATAACCTATTGGTTAATACCCATGTATTTTCCAAAAGGTTGCATGAACCACATCAATCCAAATCAAGAGCCATCATTCCTTCTCCTTGTAACTTGGGTTTTGTTTCTCCCATGATTTCTTGGCTTGTGTTTTGATTTCTTGCAGCCTACCGTTTTCTGATTAGCTTGATTTGTTTTGTTATGGCCACCATGTAATATATTGAGGCATGCTTGTTTTATTTATTTTTTATTCTTAATCCACTTGTCTTTGTCCCCTTCATGTTAGCTTAGTGCTATAAGCCAACAATCACAAAAGGATAAAATGGGCTGTTTGCTTCTCTCTCTTTCCAACGGAAATATTTCTGCATTCTTTTAAGCCTATGCTTTTTTCCTCTCCAAA
>JAEMOT010000124.1:0-10571 GCA_019297695.1 Apostasia ramifera | reverse complement strand
CTAAAATCTACTCCCCCATATATATATATATATATATATATATATATATATATATATATATATCTCCCCTATATATCTATATGTATGTATGTGTGTGTGTGTATATAAGGTCTCCAATAGCTAGTAAAAGTGGCTGCCAAATTACCTTTAGCCAACTGAGAAACTAATTGTTGGAGCCCAACGGTTATTCAACTAGGTGTTCGACCAAAAATATACACGGTCAATTTCAGCCAGCTCACTTTTGGTTAGTTTAACTCATTCTAATCGATTCAAACTCAATCCTACCAACTTCTAATATTGTCCTAAGTGCTCATAAAGTGATCCACACACCTCTAGCACTACAAGGACAATCTTACTATATGTTCACTAAATAGACAAAACCAAAAAATAATTAAACACTTAAAACATAGTCTTTATTAGGCTCTTTAATTCCAAAGCTTGTTCTTCAACTTTTATCACTCTAAGTACTTCATAAGTTAAGCTTGATTCACTCTCAAATATCTTTACAGCAATAATGTGTGGAGCATTAAGTTTTCCATCCAACTTCTAAGACTGCACATTAAATTCAAAGAGCCAATAATCATCAACTAACTTAAATATTGTGATAAACATCAAAACACGTGATTAAACCTTATTCATAAGGGAGGAACCCATTTAGTCTTTATTTGCTTAAATGAAATTGTATGATATCATCTTCTTTAGGCATTCATCCACTTGGTGTTGATCATAGCATTGGTTATAGCATTATTGTGGCTTCTCCAAGTTCCATTAAACTTAGGTATGCACCATCATGAGTTGGTTTTGGAACTGTCGGGCTCGAACGATTCTTTCTTGGCCATCGCTTGTTCTATCCAAATAGGCGACTAACTTCATGCTGAAGGGGCTCATCGATGTTGATCCAGTTGATTGTGATTGATTCCAATTACCGTTGTAATTATGTGCTAATCTTCATCTTAAGTATTTTATACAAGTGATTATTAAATCAAGATGATGAAGTGGTCCAGCTACAAGTGTACAAGGAAGAACGAGTTTTAATGTTTATTTTATTTTCTTAGACTCATTGGTAAGCATGCATTTATTTGCCGAGGACTAATTCGGGTTTTATCTAGCTTTAGTCTGATTTAGAGTTAGTCAACACTTCACTTGTTCTTTCAATATTATTGTATGTTTCTAGGGTGGTCTCTCTAGCTAATTAAATTTTATTGGTCAATCTCAAAATAGGTTGGGTTGGGTCTTTACTAAATCAACGTTTATTTGACCATTGCTCACTTACAAGCATGATAATCCTACTCATTTTCTATTCTAACAACCAATTTGTTGATAGGGCAACAAAATTAGCTATTCCTAAGGTCATTGGCTCGGTGCAGGTTGATCTACCAATTTCTAGATTGGTTAGGCAATTTGGCCGAATAATTTTAAAAATGTATTATTAGACTAATCAGGTTGATTGGTTGATTTACAATTTCTAAGGTCATTGGCTCGGTGCAGGTTGATCGTACAGTCGTGTTTTGTCCTGTTGGGTACTAGTTTGTATTAGGCGATGAATATGTAATTGGTTGGTCAAATCGCCCGATTCATCCTTTATAACTTTCCTACTATTACAACCTTGGCTCTTTCTTGAACTAAAGGACAATTTGTCCTCAGTTGAGCTTCATTAGTGTTAACCCATGAATTAGAGATCATTTCATGGTTTAGGAAAGCCCAAATGGATGGATCTTTTCGAGGAACCATCATGATTAAAATGGGAAACAAATCAAATCTTGCAAATGTAGCTTTGACCTAAACCACCCTGCTGTTGCATTAAATTTGCATGCTTATGAAAAGCTATTTCAGTTTTCTTCCTGAATGTAAAGGGAAAATCTTTTAAATTAAACAAATGTTAATCACTTCAACCTTCAGGCTTTGGAAAATAAATCCGGCTTTTCACTAATCCTATATCCCATTTGATGTTCAACTCTTAATTATCCCTACATATTTTTCATTGGCCATTGAATTTTATGATCGATTGGCTCTCTCATTTGTTGGCCTTGCCTTATGTGCTTAAACTCTCAATCAACCTCGCTCAAAGCTGAAATTTGTGCTCAAAGCTCTCTTCTCATCAGAGTCTATAGTATAGATTGGAGAGCTCGTCTCCTATTGGTCTTTTTGTGTTCATTATTGACCCTTATTTGCCTATATAAGCTTGCCTTATAGCATTGATTTAATGCCACTGCAACTCTTGCATGTTCTCTCCAGCTGAAGGTACCTTAAGCTCTTTCTTGCCTTCTTCTTTGTGCTTAAACTTGAAAATCTTTCAAGGAGATTTATTTTGGGTTTGAGCATTAAGAACTTCTATAGTGTACTTAAAGGTTATTAAAGTGATCACTGCATCTTTGCTCAGTTTTATTATTCAAAGTCTCTTCATTTCATTATCTTTGTTCAATTTTATCTTAATCTTCCTTGTGCTTTCCCTATTTTCTTTTTTTCTTCGAGCTTACACTTTCATATCTACAATGAGCTGACTTCTAGAGTTTTGAGAGTGTTCATTTGGACATTCAAGAGTGAGTTGTTTGTAATCTTTTTTAATGTGTCAAACTTTTTTTGTGTTTTCAATCATATTGCTCTCTTCAAATACCCTAGCTTTCTAAATGTTACTGAAAACTTTTTGTATTTCAACAGTTTTGATCTTCTACAAATTCTTTTTAATGTAGTACTCTTAATTCTTGGCCTTCTGTAATCAACCGGTCCTCCTAGCCTTCTTGTCATTCGGCCTTTCTTCATAGCTTTAAGAGCTGACCAACCAAGTTGATTTGTCCATGTTGAAATCAACCACTAATATTGTTGCATCCAATGATTGCTTTTGATTTTGGTCGGTTTTGAAATCAAACACTAGACTAATTTTGTTGAGCTAAAAAATTATTTTAACTAATGTTCAAGGATAAATATGGAGTTAGATAAAATAATTAGGTATTGATTATTAATTTTATTAATGGGGTAATTTCATCCTAATGTTATTAACTTTATTAGTGGTGTAATATGGCCATAATCATTTCTGACTATCTAACTTTAATTATTAGGTATTAATTATTAAAGTTATGCACATTTGATGTTAAGGCCTGGATGAAATTACTAATATCTAACTTTATTATTATCCACAACAATCATTTAGGATAAATATAAAGTTATAGTAACAAATAAAATAAATATTGTAGAAATGAGTATGCTAAGGTGGATATGTGGATATACACGAAAAGATAGAATGAGAAATGAGTATATCCGAAAGAAAGTTGGTGTTGCACCAATTGAGGATAAACTTAGAGAAAGTTGGCTTAGATGATTTGGACATATAAATTGTAGACCGATTGAAGCTCCAGTTAGAAAAATTAGTTATTAGATCTTGCCCATGTACAAAGAGGAAGAGGGAGACCAAAGAAGACATGACAAGAAATTATAAAGAGGGGTCTTAGTTACTTAGACTTAGATAAGAATTTGGTAATTGATAGAGTGCAATGGAAACAAAAGATTCATGTAGCCGACCCCACTTAGTGAGATTAAGACTTGGTTGTTGTTTTTATAAAGTTAGATAGTAGTCTAGTGTACCATATTATGGCCATATTATTATTATGTTCAAATGGCCATATTATTATTTTAGGCTTAACATCTTAGGAGTAGGCCATCTATTAGAGTGCCTTTCAGCTATCTATTAGAGTACCTTCCAAAAATATCTTACAAATTGGACATTGCTTTCAGAAATGATTGCTGTGGGTTGCCATTATTTACCCGCACATTTTAAAAGATGATAAATGTGGATCGCTTACCACTTAGAGTGTACTTGCATGGGATGGATCAATCGTCTTTGGAAACTGGTGTGTCACAATGAAAACATAGTAAGTCCTGGTATAGTTGTAGGTAGGCCTCCAAGGAGTCCATGGAGATGCTTTCCTATAGTCTATGTAGGACAGGAAGCAATGCGTAATTGGCTTTGAGGTGCAACATTGTGTACAACCTAGGATGAATCTCTTGATGGCATCCCATTGTCTTTGTGAGAAAACTTGGCAATGCATGTTCTAGAAGATTTTGTTGACGCCAAAATGTTTTGCCATCTTTGTTGTGTGGTCCTCTCAACTCCATCTGAGCCGATCTTTGGTCATAACACACAAAAGTATTACTTTATACAACAACCCTTCTAGGATGATGTTGTCAATTTCCCATCCTTCATTTTCCTCTTTCTAGATCTTCTTGAAGTCATTTTAGGCTCGCTAATGTTGCATAAGTCTTGCATTGTTTGGGGACAACCATCATCGTGGCCGTTAAAACGATTGATGGATGAGTTAGCATGTCTGATAACTTGTTATTGACTCTCTTCTTGTACTTAATGTACAAGTGATACTGTCAAAGATATGTCATCCACTTCTTATGGCTTGTGGGAGTTTAGAGTAGGCTTGCAGGTATTGAAATGATTGGTGGTAAGTATGTATGATTGTTTTCTTCCCTAGTGGTGTTTTATAGTTCCTTGTCGTTGGTAGGATAATTCTTCTAAGATCCTTGCCATAACTCAGGGAAACATGCTATGTGTCTTCCTACTTGAGTAAGGGCTGCTACAATTTCATGGCTTCTTGTGTCTGTCTCCACCTCAAATGGGAAGGCCAATACCAGAGTCTCACATCTTCAATGTGAGGAATGGCTCCTTGTGTACTTCCTTTCACTCAAACGTGCAATTAGGTCTTATGAGAGCATGGAGCGGTGCTACTTCGGTCGAGAAGTTCTTGATAAACATACAAGCACATTGACACGTGCCAAGAAAGCTACATACTTGTGTGGTAGTCATCAGTCACAGGCAATCTCTAATTACCCTATTCATTTTGGGGTTGATCTTAATCACCCCCCACCCCTTTCCAAGCCTTGAAAACAAGAAAAAAGAAGGGCTCTTTCCCAAACTTGCACTCATTCTCATTCAGTTGAAGGAAGTGCTTTAGAGAAGATTGAATACTTTCTAAAGGTGTTAAATGTGTGCTTCTCATTTTGGTCTATATACAAGGATGTCATTGACGTGGACTGTTGCAAAGTCATCAATGTAGAATGCATGGTGTCGGTGCAGTGGCCGAACAACATCACCAACCAGATGTAAAGGCCTTGGTTTCTCTCGTACACCATCTTCATTGTGTCATTTTCCAAATTTGGGTTTGGTAGTAGCTTGATTTCAGGTCTACCTTTGTGAATATGTGGGAATCATTTAGCTGGTCCAGGAGAACATTGATTGTGAGAGCCTTTAAGATGGTGAACTTCACATGTATCTTTGGTCAGTGTGCGCTCTGGTTAACTAGGTGTAGGGACTTGGGATGAGTTTCGATCACTAAGCCAAGCGTCTGTTTCCAGTTAGTTTGAAATGATGTCTTTGCCACTGGGTCGAAGATAGCGTCTAGCTACTTGTGTAATGATGAGCAGCTCCTCTTGGCCTTACCTGATCGTCAATAGGGCTTGTTTTCTCACCTTTAGCATTTTTCCATCTGAAAGATAATGGGTTCTGCTTGCTCAGACACCTCAAGCAGATTTCCTTCTGACTCCACTTGCCTTTATATGTTGCTACCTTGAAATTTTTCTAAGAACATTTCTTGATTGTGGCCAAGAAACTTACAGTGCTTGCAAAACTCACCCTATTTTTTCTTCTGTTAGCTCGAAGATACATCCTCACTCGATCTAGCTCTTTGAGGCTTCAACCTCTTCTGAGGTTTCACTTCATTCGGGGTGCCATCTTCGTAGACTCATGACAATACTCTGAGCCTTATTCTTCAGCTTGATCGTAAAAGCAAAGCTCATGCGTTGGCTAAAGTCCTTAGCTGGAAAGAGCTTTTTAGCCCATGGGCTATGCTGTTGTGTAAACCAGCAGTTGAGTTTGAAAAGTTGTGGTACCACTGTTTGCGTGCACCTGAACTTGGTCATATAATCTTGAACATACATTCCTTTTCTTTGACTCACTCCATGCTACTTCCTCCACCTCTCATCCATGTATCCAATACAGTAGAACTCATTTCGTGGCACTTGTTTCCTTTTATTTTTATATTTAGTTCACATTTAATAGAAATCTCAATATAAAAAATCAATTTTATTTCACATTTTACGTAAATCCTAGCATTAAAAATCAATTTTTTAAAATTCTACGTGTTTTTTTTGGGTAAATTGCATTTAGGCCCCTGAGTTTGGACATTGAAAATAAATCCCAACTTTTTAAAATCCCTGATTTATGCCCCTCAAGTAGCGTTTGCTCTGCTTTTAAGTCCTTGAAGTTGGTTCTCGCCTTTTTGTTTGGTCCTTTCGAACAAAAATCATGTACATTAATGAAAAAAAATGAAAAAAAAAATTTAGGACAAAATTGTACTTTCCTTCTCTCTCCAGCTGTCCCCCATCACTCTCGCCTAATGGAACTCTTCATTCTTCGTTGGCTTTTGTCCTCAGTCTGACATCAGTTTGTTAAGCCTTAGCCTTACTTGAACTTATTCGTTTAAAAAGTTTTCATCTTGAGTTGTTGCTTCTGCTATCGTTGTGGGAGGTCTTTGTTTGGTGGTGGGAGTCAGTTATAGGTAGAATATTGGTGAATTTCAGAACCTTAGTTTGAATCTCTAGATCATTTTTATAAGCAATTTATTTCATGTCTTATACAAATCCCATTATTAATGTTAAGTTTATTTTATATCATGTACTATTTGTTAAAAAATGACTTGAGTATATAATGTGTGGCACCCTGATTCAATTTTAGAAGGCTCCCTTCATGAGAGGGAAAAGCATGTGCATATTTTCGTTTTCATTTTAATTTAATTGTCTCAATCACCCCATGGTTAATAGAAACACAGGGCTTGGGCCAAAAAATGTTTGATTTCTGATAAACTCAAGTTCAGCTCCTTTTTGTTTTTTTTGTTTTAATGAGCTCGAAGATAACTTTCTCGAGATGAAACCGGTTCAATTCAAAGTCTACTTGATATGGCCATATGGGTTTACACTTATGAAAATGTGCATTTGATTTCGTAAAAATTTTTGTAAACTAATGAGTAATTCATACACATCAAAACATGTACACATTGAGCTATTGGTTAATATGACATGCATGAAATATTTAAGTAGCTTATTTGAGTGAATTTATTCCCCTAATTTGTAATTGACTCGTTCTAAGTTCGACTCAAAATCAAAAATTTTAAATTCAAGTTGATACTAATTTGCTTGAACTTGACTAGAGAGCCATAATAATTCTAGCTTTTTTCTTTTGTTTCTGCAGGCATTTTGTGATTTGGAGCCCATATTCTCTTATGAAGGCAGCTATGATATCAATTGCTTGATCACTGGAAGAGAAATTACTGGCTTTTCAAGCTTCAGGCCATCTGCTGCTGTGCTTGAGAAAGCCAGCCGCCTTTAGAGAAGTTGAATCTGAGCTTGTTGGAAGATGATGTGAACATATAATTACTTTGCTTTTATGATTAAATTTAGTGTTGAATATGAACACCTGCATAAAAAATAAACAATAAACATTTCTGGTTCTGAAATCTACATATCTTGTTTTATTCGAGTCTTGAGAATCTTCTTGTTGCTAAGGGGGTGAATGGTTAAATTTTATATAGATATTCGTGTTATTTAAATGTATGAATATCGGTTTTATGTAGATGTCTGCAGGCTGAATTATTATTTGTTTGACTCCATATTATAATATTAAAAGATGAAATTAGAATGACATGTATGTGTTCTTCAATTATATGTGATATTTAGATATCATTTCTAGTGATAATCTCGTATTTCCCATTTTATTGTAGATATTCACGTAAAAATATGATCTGTTTATCTTGATGATTTCCTATTCTGCTATTATTCGTGCCCATATCTCATAATTATATTATATGTAATCTTATCTTCGTGTTCTCTCTAATGTCATCTATTTTATAATTTTTCATATTTAGAGTAAATTCATATTAGTATTATTTTTTCCAATATTAACTTATAAGATCATATATATTAGAATATCTTATATTAGCTCATCAGCGGATTTAATCAATCGTGAGAGACTGGGATATTGAAGTCGAGAAATTTTTGTATTTGAATGGAGCACCATTTGTGACATCATATGGAAGAAAGTGGGCCCTCTATTGATGTGGTATGTTCCTATTTGCATTTATTGAAGAAAAAATATCTCCAACATGTACTTTTTTTTGGGTTGGGCATCTTTGTTCTTGTTCGAGATATCTTTACTGTCTTATTAAAAGTGGCATCGAGTTGGTTAAATTTTGAAGTTTTTAAAAGACTCTTTTCTTTTTCTTCAATCACTTTTCTTTCTCTCTCCTCTCCACTCCGATCTACCCCTTCTCTCTTTTCTCTTCACGTACCTATGGCCCCTCTCACCATCTCCCTCTTTTGTGGCTTGCCTCCCGCGCTCCTCTCCTCTCTTCTCATCGCTCTTCTCACTCTCTCCCCTTCCTCTCTCTTCTCTCTTTTATGTCACCGCTCCTTCTTCCTCTCTTTTTTATGTCACCCTCTCTTCTTTCTCTCTCTTTCTTTCTCTCTCCTTCTACTCTCTCTCTCCCCTCTCTCCCCCTCTCTCCCTCTATCCTCTTTTTCTCTCTGTGTCTCTCTTTCTCTTGCCCTTTTCTCTCCTCACACACACATTCTCCCTCTCTCATACCTTCTCTCTCCTCTCTCTTTCTCCTATCGCCCTCTCTTTTTTTATTTTTATTATATCATAATAAATCCATAAAATAATTATAAACATATTTACCATATATATATATCATCAATAATATATAATATTATATAAAAGTATTATAATATTGTTATATTAATAATTATCGATCAATAAATATTCAAAATATTTTATGTGCATTAAATTTAAATTTATTTTTATTAATTAATTTTAATTTTTACTATCTTAATTATTTATATTTATTCTATGAAGTTAAGGCTGGATTTTGACAAGTAGTTTAGAAGTTATCAACACATATCTTAATATGTATTTACTTAAGATAAAATAGTAAATAATTATTTTTCTTGCTAACATAAAATAAATTTATTTTTAAGTAGTACATCATAGTTGAATTTATGAATTTTCCAAACTATTCAGGCTAATTTTAATAAATAGTAATTATAAAGGCATGATCAGTTGACAGGCAAGATCACGAATACGTGCTAGGGGTGGCATTGAGTCGAGTTCGAGTGGGTTTCAGTATATTCAAACTCGAAAATTTCGATTTCAACGAGACTTGAAATCGACTCGAACTCGAATCATTTTGAGTCAAGTCAGCTCGACTCAATTTAACTCGAGTTCGAGTCGATTTTAAATCGATTTCAGTTTTTGGATAAATTTAAATTGCATAATAAAAAAAATACATTTAAAATGGTTATACTTTAACTAAAAAAAAAATATTTTCATTGACCATTATCTTATTTTATATTGAGCATTCAATTCTATATATAGATATATAATTTTTTGTCATACATTATTTTAAAAAGGGTAAATTGCATCTCGGAATAAATATCCCCTTCGTGTACATACTTTTATGAATAAAAAATAAGAACATACCCAAGAATGTTATACTGATATTTATATATTTAATAGTGAATATTTTATTTTTGATTCTTAGAAAATAGTTTTAATTGATATTTATGTAAATGCAAAAGCCTTAAATTTGATGATTTCATAAATTTGATTATATATTTTAACAATGTTATGTAGTTTTTATACCTTTTCTTTAATGAAAGTTTTATATAGCTATTTTGTACATATCAAATTATATCATTCTATGTAAATATATGATTGAATCATATAATTCTATAATATTTTTCATAAATCTTAGTATATAATTTCATATAATTATAGTATTTTTGAAGATCAATATAATTATAGCATTAGATTATGTATATTCACAATGCTCAACTCAAACTCATGTAAACTATGTAATGGATTATGCTACAATGTAGCAATTAATTATCTAATAAATTAACCAATAAAACAATTAGTGATGTAAATTCTTTAGATAATGCAATAATTTATGAATTTAATTTACTATGATTAAAATCAAGATTTTAAAACTTGGTTTTGCTCATAAACTAGAAGCATCAATTTCAGTTGTTTCAACAATTTTGATAATTTTGATTTTGATAATTTTAGCATAATATATATTATAATTTTTAATTTTTTATTCAATTAACTTTTATAAAATTTTATCCGAAAAACGAGAAATGTTTTGTAGCTCTCAAAAATAGCATAAATTTTGAATTTAACTAGAATTTCTATATGACAATGGTATCACATAGATAAAAGATTGATTATGCATATATGGCAATGATGTCATATAAAGCTTTTTTGTTTGAAGTTATTTATGAATGTGTGCTGCATTTTTTTTTTGATAGAAAAAATTTGAAATACATTCAGTTACTAGAATCAAGAGTATAATTATTTTGAAGAACACGAGTCAAAAAGGAAGAATACAATCTTTCCATAAAAATGACTCAGAGGAGGAAAGAGCAAATTTAGCAAGGCTATGAGCTGCTTCGTTACTGTCACACCCTCATTTTTAAGGACCGTTTATCCATAAAATAAGGGGAGACTATCAGTCAGA
>JAEMOT010000104.1:1062-37180 GCA_019297695.1 Apostasia ramifera | reverse complement strand
GGAGACCACGTGAGTAACCACGTGGACGGTCCAGATGAAAAGGCGCGAATCCAATTGCAACAGACATAGAATAGAAACTAGTCATGTGAATAAAATCCTTGAACTATTTTATTTGAAGGCAATGACACTGGCCCACAGCCTTTTAGTGCTGCTCTTCATTTTTTTTTTGTCAATTTTTCTTAAAAATCTTTTTGTTTGATATTAGTCTTTAATCAACTTCAGCTCAAAGTTAATTTAAAATGTTAAAAAAATTATAAATTTAATGTTTTTTATTTAATTAAGTACCTAAAGGAAATTAAAAAAGAGTGGAGCATTCTAAATTAAATTTTTATTAACTCTCAATTTTGAATCTCAATGGAAATCATGTAGAGTGTAGACTGAAATCAAGACATAAAATTCACCCCAAAAAAAATCAAGACATAAATACAAAAAAATAAGGGTAAATTATACTCGGGCCCCTGATTTTAAGATATCTAACATTCAGGTCCATAATTTTTAAATTTTAATATTTGAGTACTTAATTTTTAAAATTTTAATATCTAAGTATTTTTTTGAATTTTTTTATTATTTTTTTAAAATTATAATTTTACCCCCCCTCTCTCTTCGCCGCCAACATAGAGAAAGAAAAAGTAGAGGGTATAATTGAAAGTTTAGAAATCAAACAACTAGATATAAAAAAAAAAAATATGAACCTTAATATTATTATACTCTAAGGCCCTGTTTGGTGCGAGGACCAAAATCAGGATTAAAATAGTACTAATTTAAAAAACAACAATAATAATAATAAATANAGTATGTAAAGTAAAATAATATTTTTTTATATTAAAATTTGTGTAGAATGATATAAAAAATTAATTAATTAATTATTATTATTATTATTATTTTTTAAATTAGTATCAATTTGGTCCTATTTTAATCTTGTTTTGGTCCTTGCGCCAAACAGAGCCTAAACTCATGAACTTAAGTATAATTTATCTAAAAATAATCATATTTAACTATGAATAACTTCTATAAAAACTTTAGTTAAAAACAAAATCATAAAATTAGGAGATGATATCTGCATATAAACACAAATAACATTGTATCCAAAATTTTCGGATCAATACAAATTATAGTTTTTCCCCCAAAAAATATTTCCGAAATTAAACATTTAAAGATTTTTGTTTTTTTTTAATGGGATTTAAATTAATTCAACCCAGTTTCATTCCAAATTTTAAATCTAAATTTCCTAATATAAAACATTACCAAGTTCAAATTATGCTTACACATTAATCTGAGTTTTAATTTTAATTTTGATTAAAATTATCATCCATAATCCAATATCCAACAACTTTTTGATTGAAATAAATTTTTTTTGAAGAAATGATTGAAATAAAATTAATAAAAACTCTTTTTATTTTTTTGAACCACAGTAACTCTTTGATAGTAAAAAAAAATGTTATCATTTATAAATATTTGATGTCTCAATTTTGTTTGGGCACTGTATGACTACCATCATGTTTCCTAATTCCCCAACCATTTGTTACACTATCTATAATTTAACTATTTTGAGTGACTATTTAAATAGAGACCGGCAGGGCTATTAAAGATTCAATTTTGAGTTGATCCGACCTCATATCAAGCTTTAATTGAAAGCTTTCGATTCGATCTCAATCTGATCCAAAATGAGTTAGAATAGTTCGATTAGTTCTCGATCCTAGCGAGACCTAACTGATTTATTATCGACTAAGATAAATTAGAGCCAACGTTAATCCGACTTATTTATTCTCCAAAAGTTTGTTAAATATGAAAGATTTTGCCTTTTTAAAATATCTCTGGCTCTCAGGTCGAGGGATGACGCAGAGACGAAGGGCGATCACCTACGGGATAAACGAAGGGCGATCACCTACGGGATGATGGAAGGACGTCGCGCGACACCTTCCCCCACCTAGCTCTCCCATAAAGAGAGAAAGAGCGAAGAGGGCATTAACGAGTCACATTAAAGAATATCAAAATTAGGTGTTCAATATATACATAAAATAATTTTAAGAGTTATGTTATTATCACATAACAAATTGCTCCTTAACTAAAGCTTGTTGCAAACATAAGCTTAATTAAAAAAAAAATTAATTGTATAATTTTTTTTGATATAAATTTTAATTATATAATTAAATATCATATAATATGAAGCTTTATATTGCTATGATCATGAAAGAAGAAACATCCCATCATCCTTCTGACCACATTCCCTCTTGATCATGATCCATTTTCACATTCATATGTGAAAATGAGCATAGAAAAAGACATTTCTAACCCTAAAAAGGTAGATGAATAGTAATTAAAAATGAAAACAATATGCTTTGCTTTCCCTTGTGGGCAATAAAGACAGACAGAACCTCAGGACGGCGCAGTCTCGGCCGGATTTTCCGGCGAATGCCTCGCCTCCGGTGGCGCCTCGGCAGCGGAGCTTCCAGCTCCGCCGCCGGATCTGCCTTCGGAGGAAGGCGGCGGTGGGAGGGAAACCCGGACACCGATGGAGGAACCGCACTTCCTCTCGATCCACCCCTCGAAATCGTAACCCCGGAGCCCGGCTATCCTCCCGCCGGAGCAGAGCCGGCCGGCGACGCAGGCGATGATACCCAGAACGGCGATCACTGCGAGGGCTGCGATCACGGGTCCGTAGGATCCTTGGCCGACGTGCGCGGCGTACGACGGCGGGTACATTGTTGCCGTCGCCCCTGGCGGCGGCGGCTGTTGTTGCTGGAACGCCATTCCCTGAGGTATGAGGGAGGGTGGAAAGAAGGGGAAGAGATCCAAGATGGGATTTTTGATGGATTTGGGAGATGCCGAGATGGAGAGGCTCAAAGTTTCGCCTTTAATGGCGGTATTTGTGTTAAGAAGAGAAAGCTGAGGGCAACAGAGCCTGGGGTGTTAAGAGGTAGAAAGGGGAATCTCTCGCTAGGGGAGAGAGAGAGAGAGAGAGAGAGAGAGAGAGAGATGCTGCAGATGGAGATCTGTCCAAGCTTCCTTCAAATGCAGAGTCTGAGAGTGAGTGAGTGAGAAAGAGAAAGAGTGACGAGGTGTTGTACTTTCTTGGTTGGACGGTTTTTAGTTCAACTGCGGTGGACGTGTGACAGCTGTCCATGTTGTATTTGATAATTATTATNTAGGGGAGAGAGAGAGAGAGAGAGAGAGAGAGAGAGAGAGAGAGAGAGAGAGAGAGAGAGAGATGCTGCAGATGGAGATCTGTCCAAGCTTCCTTCAAATGCAGAGTCTGAGAGTGAGTGAGTGAGAAAGAGAAAGAGTGACGAGGTGTTGTACTTTCTTGGTTGGACGGTTTTTAGTTCAACTGCGGTGGACGTGTGACAGCTGTCCATGTTGTATTTGATAATTATTATTATTTGATAATATATTTGATAATTATTTCAAATCTAATCTTAATTTAATTGTTATTGTCAATATTAAAAAGTTTAAATCAAAGGTTTTTAAAACTGGGCCTAAAGTCACCGTAGTCTCCCACCGATTTTATTGAAAACCAATGTGAAAAAATTACCAAATTTTAATTTTAGTTAAAATTCAATAGTTTCTAGGATCATCAAAATTCAATCGAAACTGAAACTCAACCAAAATTAAAAAAATCAATAAAAAATTAGATAAATTTAATCTCACACATGAGTAATCTTAAAAACAATAACGCGCTGTTTGATGCGAGGACCAAAATTAGAATAAAAATAATATTATTTTAAAATATAATAATAATAATAAATTTTTTTAAATATTTTACATAAATTTTAATATAAAAAATATTATTTTTATTTCATATATTTAATAATTTTTAATAAAATATAAATTTTATTTCACATCATATATTAAAATATTTAATTCTAATATTTAATTTAAAATATAAAATAAAATTAATATTTTTATTAAAAATTATTAAATATGTAAAATAAAATATCATTTTTTTAATTAAAATTTATATAAAATAATTTAAAATTTTATTTATTATTATTTTTTAAAATTAGCATAATTTTAATTTAAATTTTGACCTTAATTTTGGCCCTTACACCAGACCGAACCTAAAAAATACTTCACTATTATACGATAAAACAATATAAGAGCACTAAAATATTAGAATGGGTATAAAATTCATGAAATAAAATCTCATATTATACTTTTTATTAAGTGTGATAAATCTATCAAAAATAAACAAAATTAAATTAATAAAATACGAAGATCATTGTGATATAAAAATAGAAAAAAATATGAATATTAAATTAAAATTGTTTTTATTGTTGTTTGGCAAAATTAAATAGTTCTTAGTTCTTAGAAGAACTCTTATTATGCTTTGTTGTCATTCAATCAAAAGGCAATATAGGATCGATATTCCAACCTGGGAGATTATCTCGAAAGAAACATGAGAATAAAGAGATTGAGAAGGTAAATATGAAAAAGAACGTAGAAAACACAAAATTTATATGAAAAACTCGAACAAAAAAATTACGATTTGCCTAGCAAGTGGAGAGTTTCACTGTAATTATGTGAGTTCTTTTAGGTTTATAGATAGTATAATATAATACACCATTTATAAAAGAGTAGAGCAGAGGGAATTGAATATTTAGGAACATGAATGCTTAGTGAGAAAATGCCAACAAGTTAATGTACCAAGTTTTGGCAAAATGAGTTAACGGGTTAGGTTTAAACCTGAATCTGACTAGTTAGCTCAACCACAACACAATTAATAAATAGGTCAAATCAATGCGTCGACTTAAACCTACTTATAGAACAAATATTTTATATGAGTTAACACAAATCCAATCAATTTAAAACCGAGTTTAAAACATATGATTTCCGAGTCAGGCTCGGGTCAAGTCATATATTGCAAACCAAGTGCATACGAAGAAGACATCGAAAAGTAACCTTGGATCAACCTCATGCTAACTTTCACGAGATGTAACTTTCGTCCGATTATACCTCCTCGTAATTGGGTCTAGAATATGCTGCTTTTAGGTATGATTTTTAGGGATAACATAATGAGATAATTTCAATGCATATATCTTGAGTAGCATGAAACCACATACAACTTCTTCAAGAAAGCAAAAGAACAAAAGCCCTATATCCTATAACATAATAACACCAAAATCTATGACAAATTTTCTGAAGCATTTAACTATACCTTAAGTGAAGGCAACTTCTCCTGATTTCTCCCTGCAGATTTATCCAAGCATGGTGGCCGCAATGCCTTGTAGTAGAAGAATGCCATTATCTTCGACCACTCATCTGCAGTCCTAGCCACTGAACCACCAGAGAGGAAGGACGCTTAACAAGAATCACTTCAAACCACTTCAAAGTCGATAAAAGCTCCCATTCTACTCAAACACTTGACGTAAATATTGAAACTTTGTGTAATTTCTTTGTAAATATTAATTTTAACAAGATTAAAGTTAAATCTGAATGAAGATATTTTATTTCACATTATCACACATCTCAATATAATAACTAATTTTCTTCCATATCATACACAACTCTCGATAAAAAAATATTCTCATATAAGTTTAATTTTAGCCATGTTAAAGTTGACCGTTGCAAACAAACACAACCGAGTTTAATTTTAACCTTACTAAACAAGCACAAAAGCATAAACTTAACATCTTCAAAGTCCATCAAAGATCCCAACTCTAACATTTGGTATTAACAAGCTTGAAAGCTCAGACAAACATAGATTGTACCTCATGATCGTTGTCGAACAATCATATCTGAACTAGTTGGAGTCAATATCATAAATTTTCTTTTGCTTCTTACATCTATTTCAATGCAATCTATGATGTTAATTTTAATTAAGAGGACATTTGGTAAAATATGTTATGTTATAATATTTAGTGAATAATTATTTGCTTTTGTTTAGATAACATTAAAAAAAATTATAAAATTATAACTTTAGAATATATCTAAGATGTCACCCAAAGTACTAAGGGGGCGTTTGGTTAGTTGTTATCTTGGTATTATGTTATGTAATCTAGATGTCATGCATCTAGATGTCATCTTTTGACTAATAATTTTATGATCAAATAGAAGATTATTTGTAGATATCATTAAACCAAACAATTGTCTTCTCTAAATAACATAACATAACATCAAGATAACATTGAACCAAACGCCCCCTAAGTGTTTAGTCCAATGCTATCTAAAGTTCATGTTATCTAAAATGTCAACATTATCTAGATGCCTATGTTATTTTTAAATTATTGCATTGAAATTTAGATAACACTGTATCTAGACTGCATTGAACCAAGCATCCCCTAATCATGTTTTTATATATAGCTTGTAATCAAGTAACAATTTGCTTACCTTTTTTCTTAGATTTTCTCAGTCAATTCAATAATTATGCCCTCTCACATTGACTAAAAACATGGATTTAATGCAATAATTGTTTGTTTCCCTTTCTTTTAACGTTATGCCATACACAAACTAGAGAATGCAGCTCTTAATGCATGAATTTGAAACCTCTAGCTTTTCTATAAAAAAGAAGAAAAGAAATCTCAAGCTTTGATACTTCTTAAATTTTTTGGTAATCCATCAAACCAAAAATTTAAGCATAGAAATTATGACAAAAACTTCACATGCAAAACTAACATTTATCGTGATGTATTATCTTGCCGGCTTTTGTGAAGATAATCTCTAGAAATATGGATACTTGCAAAGCCTCTGTTTGTTTAACTTTAATAAGATTAAATGGGGATATTTTATTTCACATTCTAGTACATTTCAATATAATAACTAATTTATTTCATATTATATACAACTCTCAATAAAAAAATATTCACATCTAAGCTTAACTTTAACCTTGTTAAAGTTAATCATTACAAACAAACACACCCCCAAGTTTAATTTTAACCTAGCTAAACAAACACAAAAGCTTAAACTTAACATTCGACATAAATTGCTTCAAAGTCCATCAAAGATCCCATTCATCTACTCCAACATTTGGCATTAACAAGCCTAAAAAGCTATGAAGTTAATTTCAATTAAGTGAGCATTTGGTTCAATGTTATTTTTATGTTATGTCATATTATTTAAAAAATAATAATTATTTAATTTTGTTTAAATAGCATTGACAAAAATTATAAAATTATCACTCTAAAATATATCTAGATGCCATTCAAAACACTGAGTGTTTGGTCCAATGCTATCTAAATGCTTATGTTATCTAAATATCAATTTTATCTAGATGCCTATGTTATCTTTATATTATTGTTTGTTTAGTTCAATGACATTATATTAAAAGATGACAATAAAAAAAATCTAATATCACATTTTTCCATTACAATATAGAGGCATATAGATGTAACTTAATTTTGAGTGACAAGTATATGACATTTTAGATTGGCAATCATTTAGTTGTTCACAATGCTACCTAAATATATCATGAAACTAAATAATTAATCTCCAAGCCCCGTTTGTTTGGCCATTGAAAATTAGTCTGGTTTAAATTTAATATTAAAAATTAACATTATTTCATATCCTACATATATTACTAAAATAATTAACTTAATTTCACATCATTCACAATTTTCAATAAAAAAAAATCTCTATTCAAGTTTAATTTTAACCTTTTTAAATTTAACCTTATAAACAAACAAACCTCAAATAACATGATATAACATCACATTAACCTAAAATTATCAAATGGCCTCCTAATTAGTTTTTGGGTGACATTTAGATATCACTCTAATTATAATAAAACAAATAAGTGAGCAGAATAATGAAAGGAGCTTTTGAATAATAAAAATGAATTAACAGCATGTCATCTTTTAATAAAATGACATTTAAACAAACAAACAATAAGTTATAAACAAGATAGATCTCAAGATAACATCTACATTTAGATAACACTATGGGGGTGTTTGGTTCGATGTTCTCTAGAGAAAATAATTATTTAGTTTGATGAGATCCTTAGATAACCTTATAAAAAATTATAAAATTGTCAATAAAAAGATGACATCTAAATATCATAGCATAACATCAAGATAACATCGAACTAAATACCCCGTATATCTGGACTGCATTGAAGCAAGCATCCCCAAATCAAAAATGTTTTTATAGCTTCTAAGTAACAATTTGCTTTACTTTTTTCTTGCATTTTATTTTAGTCAATTCAATAATTATGCCTTCTCACATTTAAAGCATGGAATTAATGCAATAATTGTTTATTTCCCTTTCTTTTTAACTTTACGCCGTACATAGCTAGGGATTGCAGCTCTTAATGCTTGAATTTGAAACCTCTATCTTTGATACTTCTTAAATTTTTTGGTAATCCATTAATCCAAAAATTTAAACATATAGATGAAGACCCAAAAGCAACTTCACATGCAAAACTAACCTTTATCACGATGTAATATCTTGCCGGCTTTTGTGAAGATAATCTCTGGAAATATGGATACATGCAGAGCCTCCACCAGTTCATCTTCAACCACAGCATCCACAGCTACACACTGCAATCACCATTTCATTAGCTTCATAATAGATCTCATATAAGGATGAAGCATCAGATTGATCATGGCTTACTCTAGGGGAAGGTAAACCAGTCTCCCAAAACAATTTTACAGCTTTCTCCAGTTCACCCCTTGTTCTCTCACTCTCCTTGGGACTGCAAAGGAGTTTGATACACGGGCTTTCAACAATGGAAGAGTAATAAAAAAATACAACACAACAAGACAACCCCAAACTTGTTGGAATCATGTGCATAGATTTTTCTCATTCATTCAGCTATTCCAAGCAATGCACTCCAAAAGTGCAAGCAAGTTAAGGCATGTCTTTTTTTTTTAATATTTTTGAAGTTCAATCACTGCCTGGCACATTCAAAGATTAAAAATACCGGTTAAGTACAATTTAAACTATCCTCTAAAAGGACGTGATAAAACTCAATTCAAGTATGTCTATTCATCGTATCACAATTTGTTATTTTTCCCTCCCCATATTTACTGCCACAATTTGAACCCTATGCCATTAATGTACATGAATATCTAGAGATAAAACTAGGGGCATAATCAAACAACCTTAAAAGTCCTCATCCATCTCATCCAATATAAATTATCTCACACACCTATTAGGGTATTCCACCTTAAAAGGAAGAGGAAGAGTGAAGATGCAGATAAAGTTCATCAAAAAAACTCATTGAAAGTGCTCAACAAAAATGTTCCTCAAAGAAAGTGTTTCGATGTGGTCGGTGACATGAACGAAAAAACATTGTTAAAAAAAGATTGGCTAATCCTGGATTGAGTCTTCGATGAAAGGATCCAACAAATGAAGAATTAATGCGAGAGGAAGGCCTTGAAGAGGCAATCCTTGAGGAAGCATTTCCAAACCTATGGAACTACTTGCTAATTCATTCTTTAATAAAAGATTTCCTACAAGAAACAAATGTGTGTTCTAGGAGATCCAAAGAAATATTAGACGATTATGGAGAGGCCACGTCAGCTTACTGTCACGCCGTTGTGCCGGGAATGGCCACATCCAGGCAACAATATGTAGGACATTCTTGGCAATCCACACTAGAAAATGTTGCTGCATTCTCCAACCATAAAAAAAGCTGAGAAAAGCAACATGAGTGAGATGCAGTTGTTGCGGTGAGGATAACCCAAAGAGTGAGCGTTTCAGAGATACATTACCAACGGTGAAGTATAGCAAGGAAGACCAGCAAACTTAGCAATGTCAGCCTCCTGAAGCTTCCAACAGAAGAAGGGACTGAGAAGATAGTCATTCTCTTCTGATAGCCACTTAAGACAAGTTATGTCTAAGAACAGTAATTCTCCAGTGAGTCACTGGAGAAGAACCCACGTATACCCTAAGTTCCAACTAGTGGTCTAACTCAAGGCAACCGTGAAACTCGTGATAGGATTTCTTTCTGATTTTCAAAGAAATCCTACCACGTATCTATCTTCAAGATAATACAAAGCTTTATAAAAGAAGAATGTTTTCCAATTGATGTTGTCAAAATATTTGTGTTTTCTTCGACCAGTCAGTAGTGACTTAGTTAACTGGTTGGCAAGCAGTCTCATAAATTTTTCTTTAATTAGACATATACATGTTCCTCTAGCATAGATCTCCTTACAAAAGTCTCCATTTCAACCATTTGATTAACATAAGAAAAGTGCAATAAATGAGTGGTGAAAATCAAGCAGAACCTCTTGTATCGATGATGGACAAGAACGATGCAAGGATTGAAGTCCTTGAACAACGCGTCCTCCCATTCTCCAGCGGTGATGTCTTTGATGGGCTTGATGTAGTCATCGTCCTGCCACACAACCTCCTGCTCGCTGTCGTAGCTTTCATCATCAGCATCATCCTTCTTCACATTCTTGATCCTGATGTTGTTGAAGAACTGATCGAATTTGAATCCCCATCCATCAGCGTCGTCCGGCCAGTCGGGGTCGTCCTCTTCTTCAACTAGCGGGAAATCTGCGAGCAGCTTCTGCATCAAGATTTTCCGCTTGGCGGGGTCGGTCTCCTCCGCTACCTCGGGATTCATGGCGAGCACCTCCCTTATCTTCTTCCTCATCTCCAGCCTCTCCTCCACGGTCCCCAGATATGGGTCATCGGCAACACTGCGGCTGCCTCTGCTTCGGGGTTCTTCGTCTTCGTCATCACTCTCACTGTACTTGAAGAACCTCTTCAAAGCATTCGCTGCCTAGTAAAACAGTCAGTAAGCTCCTAATTAAAGAGAAGTTGCAGCAAAGGGAGTGAGAGGAGGCGAGAGGGATACCACCTTCGGCAGTGAGTGGCGATTACAGCGGTTGCTGGAGGATGGCAAATGGAAGCTATGGCTCCTCCGGATCTTGAGGATGGAAACTGCAGGTGAAGGAGACGGAGGGGATCGGAGAATGTTTCTTTCACTGAGGCCAGGCGTCGAACACCTTGCGAGCAGCGAGTAGAGAGCCATTATCGGCAAACAAATTTAGCTGATTTTAAATTCTTTTAAATAGACCGACTTTTTTTTATTTTTAAGGACTCCGACTTTCTTGACTTTCTTGCAGATCCTGAGGTTTATAAATTATAATGCACTGCATTTTTTAAGCAGTAATTACATTTTGGTTAAATTGCATCTGGGCACTTGAGATTGGCAGTGTGTTTCAAAAAAAACATGATTTTTTTTTTGAAAAGTGGCAATACAATAAAAAAATTACAAGCTAACAAGTATCACTCAACATCCACTTTGAGAATGTTACAAAATTTATTAGGCAGGGGCATATCAATTTTCCAGCAAAAATCACCTAGTGTCACATAGTGCGCCAGAAAGTCGGCTGCACTATTGTTGTTGCATTATATATAACTAACTCTGCAGGCAGCAAACTACAATAAGATGTTCACAATATTAGCTAGAATAGAATCCCGAGAAGTGAAGTTGAATCCTCTGAACAGTCCATCCACTACTCCATATTGTTGGTGATCCAAGCAATAGTTCTGCAAGCCTGTTCGGTTGTGGGAAACTCCATTACGCTCCAGCTCATTGAAAATAAATTGTAAGATTTTCATAGAATTCCCCTCAAGCCAAATATCCATAGTCCATGGTGTATAGTATGGGATAGCCTTCAATCCTTCAAGGGCTGCCTACTTTTCAGTAATAAACAAAGCACAAGCATCTATGAGAAACCCTAAATCATCATGTCTTCACGACTTAATTACCTTTAGGTGCCTAATGATAATGAGGTTTCATCCAGTGTTTTCTGTCCTCAGAAAAAATATGATTTGAGCACATAAAATTTGGGACATTAATATTATAAAAATATTATCATTTTATTCCGATTATACTACTATTAATTTTTTATCATTATACTCTAAGATTATTCTTAATTTTTAAATTATTGATATTTTTTTTTTAAAAAAATTAAATTATAAAATTTTAAACTTTAATTCTTAAATATTTAGAGGGATGAAAAATAGAATGGTATAATAATTATTTAAAATATATAAAAGATTTAAAATATCAAAAAATAGTTAAAATTTATGTTTTTGTTAGAAATGGAGATTAAAAAAGACATATTCTGACAAAATCTGAAATTATAATATTTTTATAATTTAAAAATTAAAATTGAGATTTTATAAAAATTGGAGATTAAGTTTTAATATTATTTGACCTAAAGAGCCTGATGTAATTTATCGTTGGATTTTTCTTGTTCTTGAGAAAAAAAGTTTTTATTTTCAAATTCAAAAATAAGTTTAAAATCGAAATGACGATTATTATAAAGAAATTTTTTTCTTTTTAAATCAACTGAGGTTAATTATATGAATTATTCTTTTATGTTTAAATGTAGGGTTAATGGCAATTATAGCTATCTATTTGGGCTATATGCAACTAAGTCTCTTAAATTTTTAAATTAATTAAATAATTTTTTTAATTAAAAAAAATTATAAATAGGTGATTCAGTATTAATTAAAGTATCTAATAGACGATATCTTCTCTAACTGATACATCAATTTAGATATTATATTCATTTAAAATATTAATTTAGTCTTTAAATTTATCAAATTAGGTCATCAATTAAAAAAAAATATTTCTATTAAATCTCTTTATTATCTCATATTAGAAGACCTACTTGGTAATTTAAAACTAAAGAAACCTCAACTCACATAAGCTTAAATTGAAAAAACCTAACTGCTATTAACCCTTAAATATATATTTATTTGTTTAGCAAAGTTTAAATTAACCTTATTTATTTTAACCTATTATGTCATATCATACTAAAAAATTTAAATATATTCTACATTATACATATATTTTAAAATAAAAAATTAATTTTATTTCACATCATACACGTATATCAAAATATTAACTAATTTATATCATATTTCTCAAGCATTCCAATAATATAACTAGCTTTATTTTACATTATATGTACCACTTAATCAAATCATTCTCATTCAAATTTAACTGAAATTTTCATAAAATTATCACGCATAAACACACAAATACTGCTACACTCATCAGTACAGATAATTAAGGTCAATTGTTATGAACTTTTTTGAAAAATTTATTATCATTTATCTTTTCCTTATGAATGAATTTTCATTTATGTTAAATAGTGTAAAGCTGCTTAAGCAATTTCAAAGTTCAAATAAAAATTTAAATATATATATATATATATATATTTATATATATATATATTCAAAGTTCTAATAACAAAATAATTGATCTCTGTAATGCATGAATTAAATATCATGAGCCAAAAATGCAATAGAATGTAAAACTGCAGTATTGATATATGCTGCAACTTTTAAGACTAAAATTTTTTTTTGAGTTGAGCTACAAACCAATAACCTAGCTCGAGTTTTATTTTGAGTCGAGATCAAGCTAAGGTTGGCTCCATGGCGCTCAAATTGATTCAAAATAAACAATTAAATATATAAATAATTATATATTTATAAATTTGTAAGTGTTTATTTATTTATAATATAATTATTATTTAGATGTATAAAGATACTCATTTAAAGATGGCTTGAACAAAGAAGGCTCAAATAGAAAGAAAAAATATTTTAATGTTATTATTTGAAATAAAATAATAAACAATCCCATTTTAGGGATTTTTTATTATTTCATTATGGTTAAAATTACAAATAGTTGGATGACAATTCACAAAGATTCTGGCGGAGGGAGAGTGCAAGGAGCAGTTGATGCGGACCTGGAGGATGACTTTTCAAGCAGCTCTCTGCGCTGATCGCCAGCAAAACAGAGCACAGATTCCACGCATACCTCCTGGGCAGATGGAGGAATAGCAGGCTTGAAGTCCTGCAGCTTCGAATACTCCACTAGGAGGTGAAACATGTAATCGTATACTCGATCCATGCTCAGCTCTTCCATTAGTTTCTGCCCCTTCATGCCCATGGCCTCTGCCTGCACATCCACATTCACAAATGCCTTTTGAGTTCCAAAGAGAAAAAAAAAGATATACCATTTAGTTTCTGAGTTAGTTTTAATTATTGTGTTAAAAAGTAATTTTAAGATCACCCTCGACTTAGCTAGTTGACCCGCTGCTTACTCCTGTATTAGCGGGTCAGGGCGTCACAAAGTCTTTCGGCATTTAAGTCTAGAACAAACAAGAATGTGTTGTGAACAGTTTATTCAAATGAAGTTGTTTCTAGAAGACAAATTGTTAAAGTTGAGAATAATGAAAATCCAAGAACTAAATTCCGTTGACTTGTATGAGCTTTTCAAATAGGAGAATATCTATAATATTTATTGTCATTATATTCAACTCTCTTTCATTTTCTTCTTGACTTTAGATAATGACACATTAGAGCATACAGGAGGCATAAAAATCAAAGATATTTTTAGAAATTCAAGAATTATTTTGCTCTTCCCTCATCTCTACTATATAAGGGGGGATTTTGTGGTTTTAGTGAGGGCTTCCATCAGCTTCTCTGATTGAAGGTTACCAGAGTATTGCGTTCTACAATACAAGCTTCTTTATGTGTAGCGCTAAAATTTAGTATTCTCTCTTTTTTTTTTGATGTAAAACGGGAAGGTTCTCTATCTACTCATCGTATTAGACTTTGTAATCTTCTTATACTTTTTTGATTAGTGAGTTTGCTCTCCGTGATTTTTCCTACAAGGGTTCCCTCGTTGAATCCTAATGGTAATTATCTTCTTCTTCTCCTTACAGCTTTACTTCTGCAATGTTGCTATTGTTCATTATTTGAATATTAAATTTTATTGAAGTTTCGTTTAAGCTCAGCCTGCGCTTCTCTCCAACAGATCTCTATGAATTGGAACAATGATTCCCCATGTTCTCTGTTGGACAGCTAAGCTTGACTTGTGTTGTGTGACTGATGATGAAAGTCTACCCTTTCAAATTCTAGAAAATTTGATTCAAGTTACCCAGGGCCTTGAAATTCATCTGGTTTTAGCACAAAAATTTAATGGCTACAGAGGGGTGATTATTCCATGTGATGAATCTAAATGGAAACATACCGCAGATGGATGCTTATTTCCCCAGTTGACCGCAGACTTTATAGAAGGACATAAATTGGTCAAGGAGATAGGTATGTAGTTTTCCTTGGCAATGAGCCCGCGGCTGAAGAAGTCCTCATACTGTGGATCTATAATTAGTGAAACAGACCCACATGAAAGAATATACTTCAGACTTACTGACCATGCAAAACCTTCAGCATATATCTTATAACTGCAGAGATATATAGTAAGACTAATTACTATTTTCTAAAGCATGATGAATCAATACATTAAGGACCTATACCAACTCACCGATGTTTGCACTGATTTGAAAGTTTCGAATTTTGGAAGCCAAAATTTGATTCTTGTACCCAGTCCTGCAATGCACAGTTTTAGAAGAAAGACAACAAAATAATTTATTTTCTATATACAAAGAAGGGGTTACTGGTTTCTTATTCAAATAAATTTGAGAGTTTATATTACGCTCATGGCCGAAGAGAGAGGAGAGTGATCGTCGGGTGATGTCCTAAGGAAAAGGGATTACTAAGGCAAAGTGCGGCTCCTGGCAGGCTTTTAGGCCGATAAAAAGTGATGAGAGGGGCACGTGAATGAATAAGTAGATAATGTGATTTCAACTCCATAATTAAGCATATTTGGGCTGGTGTAGTACTGGGATGGGTGACCTCCTGAGAAGTACTAAAGTCACGTAGTTCCTTAAAGCCAAAGCGGATAATACCTCTATATCTAGATCACAGAATATTACAGTTTAGTCCTTTTTTTTAATTGGGAATCACATACTTTCTATTTATAATTACTTGAAAATTTTAATTTTGATATGTTAGACCGTTTGCTTTTGCTAGTTTTTAACAAGTTTCTATTATTTTCAATTCTCTGTTTTTAATTGTTTCGTTTAAATAAAAAATCTCCACAAAAATTCAGTCTCTTTTTCTTTCTACTCTCTTCCTTTTCTTCTTTTCTTAATCTTCTTACTCTTTCACTAGTTCATCTCTTCTTCTTCCTATCTTTTATTTTCCTTGCAGTTTTTCGTTCTAGATTACTACAACAAAATCTATTTATATCAAAATATTGCAGATGTTTGCATAATTACTCACTAAATATTTTAAGTAATTTGCAGCAATTGTTGATCACCTGGCGCATGATTTGAGCTTTCCACTGTTTGGTATCATTGCAATTTAACAATTCCACTCTTATCGGAGATTGAACATCAGGATTGCCTTTCCAGTATGCTGTGGCTTCTTTCATATGCCAGGGAATCGATTGTGAACCAAGCTTGATCTCTTTGAATTGTTCATGCCATGGTTTTATATTAACCTCGGGCCTATATATGAATCACACTTTCTAATGAGCAATTGAATAATAACTTAGTAATCGCCATTGAACATTTAATGTAGTGCGATCGTAAAAGAAATGCAAGAATAGGAAAGTTCAGAGATCCTAACCTAATGAAAAAAAATTAAATGTTATAGACTGATAAACCATACACGTTGATTTGAGTTTCTTTATACTGAAAGCATGCTATAGGAATATATAATTTGACCGGTAGCAAGTCAGATGAATTTGTCGAGCATTAACAAAGTGTGTTAAGTAGACTCCCTTGCTAAATGAAAACCCAAAAGAAGTAGGATTGGCCTATCTTAAGAATACCTTTAGAAAATAAAATATTAGAGCAATCTTGAGAGGATGTTGCTTTTGGGGAAGCGTTTGGTTCATTGTTATCTTAATACTATGTTATAAAATTTAGATATCTTTTAATTAATAATTCTATAATTTTATAGAAAATTATTTATAGATATCATTAAACCAAATAATTATTTTCTCTAGATAACATTATATAATACCAAGATAACATTGAAATAAAGTTAAGTTTTTATTTTAATTTGTGTATGATGTGAAATTAGTTAATTTTTAACATTAATTTTTATGTGTGATGTTACATATCTAGTTAAAATTAACCTGGCTAAACAAACAGTAGCAAATATGAATATTTATCCATAACTGATTTGAAATTCAAATATATCCAAATTCTAGTGATGATTAGATCTTCCAGAGGATTGTATTCATGGGATGGTAAGTTGAATCATTAGCAGGTAATTAATTAGGCTTAAGGCTTCACTAGCCAATACCTAATCTCATTTTCAAAGAAAAATGTTTTCTTATAATCAGGAAGTAATAGAATGTCTTGATATAACAAAATGATAAACAATAAAAAATATAAACGCAATAACATAGATTTATGTGAAAAATCCTAAAATCAGGAAAAATGCACGGGCAGAGAGGGAGATCACTATATCAAATAAAGATGTGTACAAGAGACACTTGATCCTAAATTCTAATTTTTTATATTATTTTTTTCCCAAAATTGTCACACTACGACCTCTTCGGGCTGGAACTAAATAGGAATCGGGTCACCAAACTCTAACATATTTGTTAGAATATAACATAAAATTGTTTTCAATTTTAAGCTTTTAGGCCACTTTAATAATCAGAGATTTGACATAGTATCAGAGTCAGAGCTCTCAAGTTCGAACCCCAATGATTCTTAATATTTATCTATAAATTATAGCATAAAGTTAAAAAAAAAACTATACTTAATTCCATACTGATTATGCATTGTGCGTGAGAAGTATTGAATATATAGTTATTCACGGGAAATAATCTACAAGCATAAGCTTTTATATCAGTTGGTAACCAGAGATTTAACAATGTCTAGAATTAACCATTTGTCTAAAGAATTCATATTATTGCCTACTTCATATCAACATTCTGTATAACCTTTTTCTCCATACAATAAAGAAAATATAACTGTTAGTCCTTATCTCTTGTAATGATAATAATATATCAAACAAATTGACAAAACCTTACATAGAGAATCGAACACTCCATTGTGTTTTTGACTAACTTTCGGCAAAATAACATTGATAAATAGAAATGTTAACAATTACGACAAGAATGGTAAAAAGCCTTTAAAGAATAAGCAGGGATATACTTACTCAACTTACTCATGCATTACACCATAGTAAAGACTTTGTTATCTACATTAATTTCAATTATTTGATTGTTTGTATAGAATTTATTGTCAATATGCTTCTCGATATTTTTTTTGGTAGAATACTTCTTGATTTTTTGATTAACTGTTTATAGCTTATGAACACTCCTTGTTTCATAACGTGCTTCTCTATGCCTGAGTACCAAGGATCCCAGGTTCAAACTCACACCATGGCATGCCAAATGAGGTGATTGAGGTCTCCAAAATAAAAAAAAACAAAAAAATAAAATTTTCCATCATCACCTCTCTGAAGAGGTCAATCAAAACCAAATTTCGGTCAATAACTAGCGGCAAAAAAGACCGGTCATCTCTTTAATGTAACCCTAAATGCAATTTGAAGAGGACAACGAAGAAGAAATCAGTCTTACCAGCCCCAAAAGGACCAGTCGGGAAACGGGATATCAAAATGTCCCTTGGTCGTGCAGTAGCGGAAGAGAGGCGGAGGCGGCCCGCCCTTGGCGGCCGGATCGTACTCCGTCCGGTTAATTGCTGGCCGGTCCATGCAATCGAGCATGAAGTCGACATCAGGAATCATCCCAGGGTACCTCCGCAGGAGCTGCAATAGGCCCCAGACAGTGAACATTGCCCGGCTCTGAACGCAGGAATAGTACAAATCAAGGTAGAGGCGGGTGCCTCCGAGGATGACGACCCTCATAGCTGCGTATTTGCGCGACTCCTCCAGCGAGGCTAGAGATACGCGGGATCGGCGCCAAGGCTCGAGATCCCGGTGGATCGCACGGAAGAAATCCGGACACGCCACCGGCGGCGATGAGAATGAAGGATTGACGGCGGCGCGGGACTGCCCGAGGCAGGAGAGGTAGGAGCAGTGAAAAATGCGTGAAGCGGACAGATCGAGGCGGCGTTCGTCGAGATCGAACGGATGCCAGGGGGTCGCTTCCAGGTTGTGTCCTGCCACCGTTCGAGTCCTGGAGGCCACGTCCTTCACCGCCTGCACACTTTCGCAACGGAAAAGCCATTAGAGGAGGATAGATGCGATGGGAAGAAACAGAGGAAATAAAGAGAGTACCGAGTCTATGAGTTTCAAGAAGATGAGGAAGGAGGAGAGGAGTAGCAGAAGGGTGAACACGGAGGTGGAGCTGGAGGCGGAATAGCGGCGAGATCCGCCGAGGCGGAAGAAGGCCGTCGTCGAAGCGCCCATCGACGGTGTCCGGCTGGCTGCGGCAGCGAGTGATAACGTGTTATGGTTGCCTCGCTCTGCTATCTTGATCGTCGGCGTCTGCTTCTTCTCCGATCACGCAGCTCGCAACGCATGAATAAGGTGCGGCCCAGACCCATGGGAATGGGGAGATTGGTCGACGGTTTTAAGGGCGAGCTTCCACACCTTTGATGAAATTACTACCGTTAAAGATTATGTCAATATTATATTTTTAAAAACATTAAAATAATTTTTTTGGTTAAATTACATCCAGCCCCAGAGGTCCAGAGAGCTTTCCAAATCAGTCTCATTTTTTAAAAATCTAAATCTTCTTTTTTTTTTTATAAAAAAAATCTAAATCTTGAACCTTGATATTATAAACGCGTTACAACTTTTATTCCTCTATCAGAATCTTGCATTTTGGCTGTTTTTTTTTGTTAAGAAAATATAAAATTTAATTATTTTTTACTAATTTAAATAATTAATATATTTTAAAGAATTATTATATTTCTTTATTCTCATCATTTTATAAACATTTAATAAAAATTTAAAATATAATTTATCTCATCTCTTGTTTTTTTAATCTAAAAATTTAAAATTATAAAATATATAATAATATTTCAAAATTAAATATAAAAAAAGCAAAAAAAATTAATAATTAAGAATAATATTTTAATATAATAATAAAAAATTAATAATTATGGCTTAATTAGGACAAATGATATCGCTTTTATAATATTAGGTACCCAAACTAAATTTTTTTAAAAACTTAAGACTAATTTATAACATTTTTTAGCCTATGGGTCGCAAATACAATTTATCCTCAATTTTTTATTTCTTCTGTAAACTTTATTCCACTAAGTTTGTTACCAAAAAAATCAAATCAAAATACAACATATAATTAAAAAACATCATTATTTTTATACTTTATTTATAATTATTATTTTTACATAATATTACATAATGTAAATATAACATTACACTAAACTCCTAAAAAGCGTCATAAAATGTGTGATCTAATAATTAAATTACTGTCACTAAATGTCTCGTTAACTAATTTTGATTCTGAATATATTTCGAGAGTTAGGTAATTAAAAAAATAACTATAAAAATAACTATAAGTTAACTAAATAAGTTTGATAAAAGGCTGAGTGTTTATCAAGTTTATGAGTAACAGTGAATCAAAACTCCCCAGCTAAAAAATTACATAAAATAATTACAAATTATAATGACATACGTAATTATGAGAGTCCCACAAATTTTCTAAATAAAGACAATGATAATGATGATAATAATAATAATAATAAATTTATAATAAATATAAAATAAAATTTATAAAAATGTATAATAAAATTTAAAATATTAATAAAATAAAAATTAGTGAGGTATAAATCGAATCAATTTATGTGAATTTTTAATTAAACTCCTCAAGTACATCTCAACTAAATTCTTGAATCCCTATCCTATTCTACGACTAAATTATTAAATTCCTATAATATTCTATAACATACGTGTTTTGTCTTTTTTTTTGAGAGTGTGAGAAAGGTGAAGTAGTTAGTCGATAGTTTTGTGATGCTCTTCTATTTTAAAAAAAAAAAACTTATTTGAGTAATTAGAGCACTCGAGTTAAAACCATCACCATAATTTTAATTCAAAAGTTTTTATCATAATTATTGAGAAAGATCATAAATTATTAGTTTAAGGTTTCAAATAAATAGAAATTCGTAACGTTAGAGCGGATACGGGCTAATCACCCGGAAGATCCGGTTAACAATTAATTTCGAACCGCATATTAACTTGGGCAAACCGGCTCGGGTCGGCTCGGTCCGGTCCGGTCCGGTCTGATTCAAACCGGCTTGGTTCGGTCCGGTCTGATTAAGTTTGGCCAACCCATCATTTTCCCTCGTCGCTGGAATTTTTGAAAGTTAAAAGCTGCAGATCGCGGAAGAAGCTAAAGTTGAAAGAGAGGAGGTAGGAAATCCTAATTCCTGCTATTCCCTTTCCATGATAAAGATACTCTTTCTTCTTCTACGATCGGTGATCGCCTGGTGGAGATCTGTGCGAAAAATGGGCTGTTTCTTAGGCTGTTTCAGATTCGGAGATGAAGGCAAGCAGAAGTATCGTCTGTTCTCCAAGCCCTTCTCTTGGAAGAAGAGGGTAAGAGGGCAACTTGCACTTTCATAAGAATCTTTGGGATTTTTTTATGTACTCTCCTTTTGCCAATCTGCGGATCTTTCAAAATTATTTAGGAACCTGCGGTGCCCAGGAATCGGTGTTCTTCTGTGGCCTCATCTGAAGGTAGAAACGTATTTCTGGATGTAGGCGTCTGTAGAATTGTGATGGAACTTGATTTTATTCAAAAGTGTTAGTTTGGATAATGCTTTTCCCCTTCTTTTGATGACAAAAGAGAAAGACACTCCATGCGAGATGCTAGAACACTGGATCTTTCAAGAGCATTTTGATGGCGATGACAAAATTCACAAGGATCTGAGAGAGGAGGTAAGGTTAGATGCGCTAAGTTTCATGGCAATAGATCTACCTTTATTTCATCCCTGCTGACCATTGGTCCGGATTTTACTATAAATACATGTTTTTCTAGTGAAAATCTTTTGGTTATTATTAGCAGGCGAAATTTCTCAAAACTTGTGGTACTATACTCGAAACTCCAGCTGAAATTTGCAAAAATTCAGTGCAAAACTTGATGGTTTCTGCTGCATGTTGCAAAAGGATCAACTGTGATCAACATTTTCATAAGAGCTCTGACCTTCCATTAATGATTCATGAAACCATAATCAACATAGAAAACTTAGAAAGGTAGACCCTTTTGATCCTTCAGAATCATTGCAATAAAAGCACTTATTTGCTTTACCTTGCTGTTTAGCTGCCAACTTGGGGAGCATGATGAGCCCAAGAGGACAGTACAGTCTGAAGAAAAAGATTCGGAAGTTGAAGAAGTGATGGGTTCTGCTGCATCTGAGACATCCCCTACTCAGGCTGAAATCTTGGTGCCAACTAGTAGTTGTGATTCTCCATATCCTACTCCACTGATATTGGTGGATGGGATGCAAACTCCAGGAACTATATATCCACCCAAAGCAGAAAACATCAGGATTGGGAAGATCAGATCACAGTTCATTTATCCTGTTGAAGATTTTTGCCAGAATTCATTCAAATCCAAGGTGGCATGCGAAAATTCGAACTTTGTTCAGTCAAATATTCGCATGAAGGGAGAACCTCCTTTTGATGTTAGTGAAATTGAAGCTGCCATGGATGTTACACAGGAGCCAATTTGTTCTGGTGAAATATGTGATATTGAAAGAGCGGTTATTGGAGTTGTTGTAGCTCAAAGGAATGAAGACAAGACTTCTTGTGTCTCATCAAAACAGTGGGTTGGAAATGGTTTTCCAAATTCAACTTCTAAATACAAGGAGGTGAATTTTATTTTTTTTCACTTGCAAACCCTTTTCTACTCCAAATTCAACTTCTTATCTTGCTTATCCTAACAGGATCAAAAGGTTAGTTGGCATGCAACACCGTTTGAAGTGAGATTAGACAAAGTTTTATCAGATGAAAAGCTTCATCAACAGAGGTATTCCTCCCTTTTACTGAATTTTAATCATGTGGGTCATTGCTTCTATCATAAACTTGTATCTTTTGATATTTCTCCATCTTGTTTGTTCTTTTAACAATGAATGCTTTTTGCAGACATTACTTCATTTGCTTTTCACTCGGTTGTCTAATGAAAAAATTAGGCAGTTATTGGTGCTTCCTTTAGAATTGACATTACAAACAGTCTGTCATGCTTTTGTTCTCTAGGATTAACTGATGTGGAATCAAATTTCATGCTTGGGGTTTAATTGATCTTTGATCCTATAGCTAAAGAAAACCTCATTCCATATAATTATAACAAAACTCAAATATTTATGATTTTGCTAAAAAGTTTCTTTTGAGGCTGCTAATACAAAAACACGGATGCTATCCTGTCTCAGTGGACCAAAGGGAGCTCTTCGACCATGAGAAAGATCTTAACTGCTTTAAACATTATGCTTTTGAATTCACTTAAATAAGTCTCATTTGAGATTTGTACTTCAATGTCAAGGATGTCGATCTTTTTACAGAGGGATAACCATTTAATTATTTGGATAATTGGTATTATAAGATCTATGTCTGTGAATGCCTCTTATCAAATGAACGAGTAGAATCATTCTTTTCCTATTCATTTTCTTCTTAATAAATAAAAAAAATTCTTTCTGCAGGAGAACTGGTGGAAGAATGATCGAACTAGAAGGAAAGGAATGAGATGGAGACATTGCTACCTCCTAGCAGGATCCAACTCCATCTGTCATCTTCCACTCAGCCATTGTGTGTTCTCGTATTTGCTATATTTATTGTGTGCAATGCCTTAACAATCAGTGAGCTGCATTATGCAGATTGTAGGTCTGTTCCTTCATTATTATGGGGACCTTAATAAATAAAATATTGTTTGCTGCTCTCCATTTTTTTTTTTTTTGAAAGTTCGCTTTTCCCCAGTTTTACATGCTACTTTCTTACAGCTTTTGCTGGTAAAGAAAAAGATCTTATCACCTATATTTAGGGTTGTTCAATAAGACCCAAAGAATTGAGAACCGACCTGAAATAGAACTGAACCAATGAATTTGGGTCGAGTCTAAATTGATTCAGACCCGTTCTGATTTTTAAAATATTCAAAAATTGATTATATGGTCCTGTTCTTGGGTCTAATATATGATTTTCTAGTAAAATTAAATCGAACAGATTTAGATTAGTGATAAAATATAAAACTTAGAAATAATTTTCACTAATTACTCTAATTTAATTTCTTAGCAATTTGATAATTTGATTCTAATAATTTTTTCATCATCATTTCATGCTTTCAAATTAAATTTTTAGTATGATTTTTTCCAATCATTTTTTTAATTGTTTGTATTACTATTATTGAACGAATGACGTAAAATATTAACTTTTTTTAAGGTCATGATTAATTTTTTAATTATACATTTATTCTATACTCTATGTGGATTCTTCTACTTTACAATCTCTAATTCTATCATACACATTCTTTTTTATTGAAAAAAATATTCTAAATTGAAATATTTTTATCATGATATTTATTAAGAGGTATATGTTCTCGAATTAATGATTATTTGTTAGACCCAAACTAGACCCGAACAAATGATTTGAGTCTAAGTTTAGTTTATGGGTGCATAGGTGGGATCTAATTTCACATATAGTAGTACCGACTTAGTTTGGAACTTATACATATTAAGTGTAGAATTAAACGGAATTGACTTATGCACAACCTATATTGTTCTTATCGAAAGGAACTTGAAGAGCACAAAAAAAATGTATTTTTGATGCAGTATTTATTGGCCCAAGGTTGTGCCTTAACCATGCATAATCGTCGTTTGTCAGATTTTTATGGGTAATAACTTAGTTCCCATATACATACATATATATATATATATATATAATTTGGTGTTGGTGTTCCAAAAAAATATTTTCAATATTTGATTTACTTCAAGTTAATTGTGAGATTAGGTTAAATACAATATTAAGATTCCATTTGGCACCGGGGCTAATTTGGGTTTTTCATGCTCGGTCCCCAAATCGGTCCATTAAGTGAAAAAAAAAATAAAAAATGGCTTCATGTGGGTTTCTTCCCGTGCTAGGGTTTGTGAGTTTCAGCTATTTTTCCCTTCTTCTTCCGCGCTAGAGTTTGCGAGTTCCGGTTGTTATTTTCTCTTCTCTGTGCACAGGGCTCGGGCGCAACTAGGGTTTCTTCTTCTGTGCCACTTTAGGGTTTCATTTTCCAAGTGATGGCAGTGATTTGTTCCGAGGGAAGATATGTTCATCCTCTTATTGATTTCTACTTGAATTTTTACAAAATAGACGTGGGTTCGTTGAATTTTTTCTCCCTTTTTTACTTACATCTTTGATGGATTTGGATTTCTATTCTGTGTGAAAGTTAACATGCCTATACGTAGAGATGGGGTAATAGGGCGGGTTTAGATAGAATTAAATAAAACCTATACCCACCCCACTATTATTTTTCATTGCTTGTACTTGATCTGCTCCATTTTCTTTGACGTCGTATCGGAACACGGCCCCCGCCCCCACCGCACCAAACACCCTCTTAATTTTTTTATTTTTATGACCAAAATATTATGATAAATGAGCTAGAAAGTCAAATATAATAGCCCATTTATTAAATGTATTAAATTTAAGTCTCGAAATCTATGCTATTTAATAAAAGAGTGGGGTACAAGCCAAGCAACACCAAATTATATTGTTAGTTTCAATACAATTTATATTTAAAGACCGCAAAGTGCAGATATTCACTATTGTTTTATCATTAAATTGTGTTTTTTGTATGATAATGTTTAAGATTTTATGATCATTACATAATTAAAATCTATATTTATATAATACTTTATATCATAATACAGTATTAATAATAAATGAAGTCAGTAATTTATCAAATAATAATTTTTATTTAATTTTAAAATTAATAATTTATATTATAATTTAAATGAAACTAAGGTAATATATATATATATATATATATATATATATATATATATATGTATATACGTAATATACATGAAAATATACATCATATATGAGAAGTTTTGCCTTAAGACTTGTGAGTTGTGAATAGGCCTGTCAACGGATAGGATTCAGATCGAATTGACTCCGATTCGAATTCAAATTCATATATATCAGATCGGGTTATACATTGGATCGGGTCATGGTTGATCCATATCCTCTCGGGTCAGAAATCGAATCGGTTCGAAACTTGGGTTTTCAGATTTAATTCATTTACAATAAAAGTAGTTATTTTTAAATATTTTTCATAATCAAATTTAAAATAATGTTAAATTTATTGAAAATAAAATAAAAGAAAATATTATATTTTTTTGAATTAATTAAATATTTAAATATAAAATTAGTATTTGTAATATATATATACATATATATTGTCAAATATAAATTGAGCACTATAAACTATAATATACTAATATTATTTGTGAGAATTTTTTATTAGTTAATTATAGTGACACTTTTTACTTGAGTCTTCCAACAAAAAAATCATTAGCCACAATATTTTCTTGTATGAATTACAAATTAGATTACATAAACGGATCGGATTTTGAACGAGTCGGATCAATGGTGATCCATATCCGATCTATTTATTTGTAAACGGATCGGGTCAGTAAACGGAGCGGATTGATGGGTTAAAAAAAAATCCATTTGAGAATTTAATCGGATCAAAACTCAGATTAGATCGAGTCATGATTCGATCCATTAACGGGCCTAGTTGTCGGTCAATGTGTTTGGGCCTACCCGCCAGGCGCCATCCACTGCGCAGATGGTGAGCTTTGAGGAGCGGTCCCATGTGAGCATGTGATCTGGCTCGGTTTGACCCGAGCCCGAGCTAAAATCGTCGCGCCTAACTTTTTTTTTTTTTTTTTTTAAAAACAAACTATTTTTTCTTTTTGGCTGAAATCCTTAAGAACTACAAATTATAAACAAATATTTTTCTCGTTGACTCATTGCTGAATTCGTAATTTCAAAATGTTTGAGGGCATAAATGAATATTATTTTCCTGCATTTTGGTTAAAGTTCCACTCCTCCCCTCCGGGCTCCGGCGACGTCGCCGGTGGAAATGCTCCGCTGACTGGGGCTTGGGCTGCGCATGAACCAGGGGATGGAGTTTGCATATCTCAATCGAGGTCAGAACCTCGAAATAGGTCGCACAAAGTTGATGTCTGCAGAGCGAGTGGCAGCGATCGGGGCCGTCGGAAGGCGCCGGCGGCAGCGGGGAGGTCGTCTCTCATCTTTCGTCCGAGGGCGCCTCCTCCGCCGCGTGGATCGCAAGGTGCTTAACGCTCTCTCGCACCTCGTCTTCCTCCTCAGCCTGGATTTGCCTTGTTTTGAGCTTTATTAATTATTGCGTTCTTAGCTAGGCAGCTGCATTGCGCTTCGGGTTCTTTTCGTTGCTTTTAGGGTATGCGGCGATCACTGCCGCTCTATATTCAAGTCGGTGGAGCGATGGGGATGGGGCCATTTTCCCCACGGTAACCATCTTCGCCGCGCCGCGCCCTTTTTCATTTGCCGGCGGGAGGCCAGATCTGGTTGGAGCCCGGCAGGAGCTCGCGGCGCGGTCTTGGGTGTCTCTGGGAGATGAAGTCGCCGTCGTTCTATTTGGGAGGGACCCTTCTATTTCGTTTCTAGCAAGCATTATTGGGCCTAGGGTTACAGTGGAGTCTGCCATTGATTTTACGTAAGAATCCTTTTTTTCTTTCAGTTCTTCAATATTCTCAGTGTCTATTTTCGTTCCTCTGTTGCACTGGAGTGTATATAATCTTCGATTCACTATTTGTGTGGGTAATATGAAATGAATCAAGTTATGTCAACTCCATCTCACTCTCTGCTTTGGAATTTATAGGTTATTTTCTGTAGTCTGATTACTGATGATAGATAAAATGTTGTTTTCTAGATTATAAATATTCTTATAATCATTGAAATTATTAAGAATTAATCTCGTCTAACTGATAAAAGCGCAGTGAAAACAGGATCAATGGAAACAATAAGAGCAAAGTAGATAATAAAGAGACTTCGAATTTACGTGGTTCGTCTCAGAATTTTTTCAAGTCTACATCCACAGGAGAGAAAATAAGAAAATCCACTATCCTATAAGTCATAATACAAGTGTAGTCACACAATGGAGCAAAACAATCTCTCAACTTTGATTCCCAATATACCCAATCTCACAATAAAGAAAGCCGCAAAATTAAACTCCTTTCTCACAAAAGAGAAATACTCTCAATCTCACAAAAAAATACTTGAAAAGAGCTCAAAAGAGAAGAACTTCAAGAGAGACTAAATTGGGGATTTTTGAAAATATGCACCTCAAAAGAGGAACTAATATGCTTTTTACCCTAAATTTTATGCTAGCATTGCAAAAAGATGCATATTGGTGGTTAGTATTGGAGATAACTTTATAAAATAAATAAATAATTTTTGCATTTCAATGATACTAAATTCTTATAAAATGAATTTTATTTCCTTATGGAACAGTTATGTACCCTCCTAATGAGGAAAGCAAAGAAGCTAAGAGCTCGTCGAGATGCTTCTTGAAAGTGTGATCCTAAAAAAAAATTGAGTTATTTTGAGGACGTAATCCGTTGAAGACCAAGGAGTTAAGATGAGGCTCATCGAACTTCCAATAAACCCTACAATTATAAGATCTGTTGTTGAAGAAAAGTGCTCTTGACAAGATTGGTTGAAGGACTACTTAGAAGAAAGAAGTGCTTCAAGAAAAGGTAGCTGAACCTGAAAGAAGACAATTATGTAGTAGTCGCCATGTCTAAATAGTAATGGATAGAGATAATCTCGATTGTCTAGAACATACCTACACTCTCTCTATAAATGGGGAAGCTTAGGTGAATTAAGCTGAGATTGAGTTTTTGCTACCATTGTTAGAGACAATCATAAAGAGGGCATCCGAAAGATCCATTACCGGCGATGAAATCTAGCAGTGACAAGGCTTGCCAACCAATGGAAGTCCATCATGAGTTTATGGAGATCTTCATTTTCACTTCTGCACGGATGAAGGAATTGATAATTTGTTCTTTGATCTGATAACAAAGTGAAATTAGATGCGACGATCAGACCGTCTAACATACAATTAGATTGTCTGATTGAGCAAAAGATTGTTCAATGGAAGAATGTAAACACCTAAGAAGGAAGGTTGGATGGTCAATTGGATGGTGGTTGGACTGTCCGATGGCCTCATGGACCCTTAGATATTTTTATCAGAATGTCTGATATGGTGAAAACTATACCACCACATTTCAAAGTTTGTGTTTGTTATGCCAATTTCTTGAGATATATGTTTTATCACTTATACATTTAAGTTTGTATGACTTTGTTATAATTCCTGGTTATAGGGATATTCTAAGATTTGATAAAGTTAGTGTGAGATCTTTTGTAATATCTTTCTATAGATCTTTTTCTTATAATGAGACTATGATTCTTCTTTAGATTTGAGGTTTTTGTAAGTCATAATTCTCTCTTCTTGATTATTATTCTTTGATTTTTCAATGGGTTTGCTAATACTGTTATGGTCTTTAATCTATGCTTTTGTGTGCGTTTTGTGGAATCTTTTCTGATGACAGCATTGCTAAAGATGTTTCATATCCAAACAGATTATCTTGAAGTCCTCTAAGAGAAGAGGAAGAAGAATAGAGTGGAGAAGGCTTTTTTTTTTCTTCTTTTAGCCTCCTAGGTTTAGGTTGGTATAGGTGATGAACTTGTAATTCTACTGTCTTACGAGAGAAGAAAACCCTTACGGCTAGGTTCCTAGCTAGTTGTCTAGCATACGACAATTGTGGGCTTTGAGCTACTCCACATAAAACTCCTTATACTCAGTTCATTTTTCAAGTAGTACAATATCCTATGAGAAGAATGTTTCAACATTTATTTTTATCTGCTATCCAAAGTCCAAAGTCTATTCCTTCTGTTGAAAGAGTAGTCCGAAATCGGATTTAGACAAGGTCAATATTCGATAATATCAACAGCATTAATGTTAGCAACTAAAATCAATATCAATAGCTGAACTGTTTTCTTATAATCATCAACAATCATATCGTGTTTAGCATCTTAATTTGCTGCAGGTCTGTTTATGTTAACACTTTGATTTTAATCTTCAACAAATTTCTGGTTATAATCATTCATTTGAACTATTCTTTGATTCTTTCTACTTGTCGTTATTTTGGAGAAGAAAATATTTAGGCTTTGATTCCATATATTCCTGGTGATCATTATTTTCTTGATTGGCGTTTGACAGAAAGCAATAACAGGTTTGCTCACAGATGAATTTCTAGTTTAGAACTCTTTCCTTTGATTCACCAACTTCTAAATTTGGAGTAATGTGCTGAATCCTTCCAACGTATCAAATGCATTTTTTATGCTGCGCATGCTACTATTCATTTCCTATCATAATGTAGATCTTAATCCTAGCATGGATAATATCATATATTGGATGATACCAAATTTGGATTGGGAAAAATTTGTTATCGTGAAAACAAAAAATCATCTAGATGATTCATCTAGCTAGAACATGATAAAGTTTTGTCAAGTTTGCCTCGTGTGTTTGAAAGCTCAAAATACAACCATTTTCCAATAACAGATTAACACAAAATGTTGCATATCCATTTTGAAAAATCTTGTAGCCTGAACATTCTTCGATATTATTTAGGTTTATGGGTACACCATTTTTCCATTGTTTGGTAGCAAGAGCTCTCAATGCATCTTCTGCAATTTCTGTAGTTATTGATCCTGAAACAATTCTTCTGCCCAACTTCCTCACTGCTTTGCATTGTGCTCACAAGCTTAATGGTGACTGGTTTTTAGTTTCCATGGCACCAAGCATCTTAAACTTCCCTTTCCACATAAATGATACCAGGAAGCAATGGCTAAAGGAAGATGGTACCATAATAGCAGTTGAGAAAGTAAGGCTAAATGACTATACATCTACAAAAAATGCTCGATATGATCATTTTTCTGATTTTTTTCTCGTCTTTTTCACAAGCTTCAGGAATATGTGGATCAAAAATTGCAATGGAGCAGCTGTACTAAAAGGATTCTAATGGCCTGGAACAAGGGCGAGGCACCACTACTTGCTGGGATTCTCCCCCCTTTCTTGTATGGAAAAGACTTTCACAATGAATGGCTTTTACATCAAGTGTTGGCGTCAAACTTCAGATCAGTTATTGATGTCACTTACATAGCATCTGCATTTTATCCAGAGAAGTTGCCCCACTATTTCAAGAACAAAATCTCAATTGATTCTGCTAATAGTGGGTGGGAAGAGAACGGAAATCATTATCTCGCCGCATTATATGGATCACTTTTTTCCGAATTACATGGCATAGTTAGCACACATTTTAAACTGATAAAATGTTCTTGTAAACATGCCTTCTTAGATTCAATGCAAAATGTGGCTTTTTATGTCGAAAGGACTAAAGTGCATCCACTCGGCCTCAAGCTAGTGCCATATCAAGAAATTGCAAGGGCATCCTTTGTTAGAAGAACTTTGAATTTATGGGTTCAGAAGAAATGGGCACATTGTATTCAGCATATACATATCTTGGAAAGTCAATGCTCTCTTATGCATTTATACAGCAATTACAATAGAAAACCTAAGCCATTATTTAGCCCATTCACTTTAGAATCACTTCTTCAAACCACCAAAGACAAGGATGAGACAGTTGTTGTGGCAGTTGCCGGTGACAACTACAAAGACATGCTTATGAGTTGGGTTTGCCGTTTACGCCACTTAGCAATACCCAATTTTATCGTGTGTGCTCTCGATGCTGAAAGTTATGAGTTTGCGCTATTGTTGGTATTACAATCTTACCTCTAATATTAAAAAGTCTACTTTTGTCTTAGCATTTTGAGACTATCAGTAATCTGGTTCCACTGTTTTCTTCACTAATGGTTTCTACAGTTCAATAAACCAGGATTTTGGTCCTTTCCAGTTTTGACGACGTGAATTGGATAGAAAAACACTAAGTTAACCATTGAAGATCTAGGACAAGGTAGATTTTCAATGGGTAAGTCCTTTTAATAAAAAAGATGGCACATCTTCAAAGGGTGATTCAGACTTTTGTTATCCAACTACGAACACTGTAAACTGACAGCACCAAAACCCTGGTTTGATGAAAGCTTAGGGAACAACATAGTAGATTGATTAAACTGCAGATAGATTCAAAATATAAGGACCCAAGAACTTTTTCTAAACATTAGATTCAACACAATATGATGCTTAATTGTATGGTACTGTATGCCATTGAAGTGATGCATGTGAATCGTCCATTTTCAGGGCTTGCCGGTTTTCCGAGATCCGCTAGCTCCAAACAATATTAGTTTTGACGACTGCCACTTTGGAACTGTCTGTTTCCAAAGAGTGACAAAAGTGAAATCTCGGCTCGTTCTGCAGATATTAAAGCTTGGATGCAACGTTCTTCTAAGCGATGTTGATGTCTATTGGTTTAGCAATCCATTGCCACTTCTTCAATCCTTTGGCCAAGCTAAATTGATTGCACAATCAGACGAATACAATGAGACGGGTAAATTTTCAGGCACTCGTAACTCCAGTTCTATCACTATAATTTTTCATTCGGTTCGTTATCTCGTTTCTTCTGAATTGATATGATTCTCTATCAAGATTGGGTTGCAAGCCATTTGCATTCCTGTTCAAATTGAAAAGTAATAAGCAAAATGATGAAATTTATGTATTCTTTTCTGTGAGGGTGAGCATTCTTTCAAAATGATGAAATTTATGCTAGTTAGTTCTTCTGATCCAATATGCATCTTCAATGACAACCATTTCTGCAAAGCTTCATGTAGATAACAAAGTAGAAGGGGAATGCTGCATAAATTTGTTTCCATGTAGGCAAACTATTCTGAAATATTGTTTTGATGTTCAGACAAATCAGGCCCAGTATGCAACAGTGACTCTCAAAGTTGTATTAGATGAACTCTTGTCTGCTAAGTGTTTCTGTGGTCATTGTAGTTCAGACCTGAACTCAATTCATGGTACAAAATTAGCCATAATCGAACTCATGGAACCTGAAAATAATGTATACCAAAAGTTAATTTGACCCAGTTATGCAGAACAGTAATAAACTTGTTAAAGCAAAGTATATAGGCAAATTTGTTCAATAATGTGCTTCAAGTTCTGATCCGCTACATGATTTGCAGGGCCCATAAACTTACCCCACAGATTGAACTCTGGTTTTTACTTCGCACGTGCCGATCGGTCAACTATCACTGCTATAGAAAAAGTTGTCAAGCATGCATCAACATCAGGCCTCTCAGAGCAGCCCAGTTTTTACGACATCTTATGTGGGGAAGATGGCATCAATCGTGTGGATGATAACCATTGCCATGAACCAGATTCAAATCTAACCGTGCACTTCCTTGACCGAAATCTCTTTCCTAACGGAGCCTATAAGGGGTTATGGGAGAAGAGGAATGTGAGATCTGCCTGCAAGAAGCAGGGCTGCTTAATCCTTCATAACAATTGGATTAATGGTAGGAAACGAAAACTAGAACGTCAAGTGCACTCTGGTTTGTGGGATTATGATCCTACTATGAGAATGTGCTTACAAACCTGGCATCAGACCAATTTGACTAGTCATTTATTCTAAATTTCTCTTATAGATTCATATTTGTCAGTAATGTGACATGGTTATTAGAAAATAATATAAATTCTTGTTAAGTTTTTTTTTTTTTGGGTGATTTGTTTGATGGAATTTAGGTGTTCATCTTCTGCATCAATTGCCTAATGTTGAATCTGTCCATTTCTGAATTTGGATTTGTTCAATGCCTAATGGGCTTTTATGGGCCCATGAAAGCATGAAAGCCTTGTTTAGTTCGAAGTAATTTTTTTGTCAAACATAAATTTCAACTATAAAAATTATCTTTATTTTGCATCCAATATAAATATGAATATTAAAATTAAAAATATTTATATTTTATAAATTTTTTAATATTAAAATAAATTTTTCTTTCATTAAATTTAAAAAACTCATTTAAAAGCAACTTCAAAAAGTCTCTGCCACATAAATTGATGTTGATGTTGTGAGATATGCTCTTGTGCCAAATTTATGAAAGATGAATGCAAATTTTAGACGCAAATAAAAAGATCAAAGACTTAAAAAGTGATATTTATTTCAATAAATTTCAATATTTTTCTAAAATTTAAGTATTGGTAAATAAAAAATTTATTCTAGTACACTAAACTTATTTAAAACTTAAATTCAATCAAGTGATTGTAAGTAATAATTTATTTAATTAGATTAGATTGATTTTTAATAAATAAAATTAATATTAATTATTAATTTACAGAAAATAAGTGGATTCTCTTTAATAATTTAGGAATTCAGATGATAGATGATATTTAGAAGGAGGAATGCAAGCTTCTATTTAGTTGAAGGACGGGCTATGACCAAAATAATATTCGATCATTTTATTAAAAAATAATAATAAATTAAGTATAATGTGTTAAAAATTATGTAGAATATAATATAAAGTAAATTTTTTATATTAAAATTTATGTATTAAGGGTGAAAAATGAAAAATTTTATAATAAAAAGTTGGAGGTCATTTTGGCCATGATCAGTTATAATGAGCTCTAACCAAACAGGACCTAACTGTTTGTGGTTTGTGTTAAGTCTAGTAATTTCTCTCAATCATGATTGCATATAAATATAAATTTTCATTTATAAAATCTCATTATGAAAATTTAAATTTAAATTTTATTTATAGAAAGACTAATTACATCATAAAATGAAACTAAATGACATAAGATTAAATATATATTTAAAATAAAGACTTATAAACATAATCTCATATGATCAAGAAACTAAACATCTTATTAGTTAAATTGTTTTGATCACTATGAAGGAACCAATAATATTAAACTTCATAGATTATTGAATGAAAATTTTTAAAAGTTATCTTTATATCATATTGAATTCTAACAAAAAAAAATATACATATATATAAATAAAATAAATATTATAAAAATGAGAATGCTAATATGAATATATAGGTATACATAAAATGATAGAATGAGTAATACGTATATCTACGAGAAAGTTGAAATTGCATCAATTGAAAATAAATTTAGAGAAAGTCGACTTAAATGGCTTGGACATATAAATTATAGGCTGATTGAAGCTTAAGTTAGGAAAATCGAGTAATTAATTTTTCCCCATGTACAAAAAAGAAGAGGGAGATCAAAGAGACAAGAAACTATGAGGAGTGATCGTACTTACGTAGATCTAGATAAGAATTTGTTAATTGATAGAGCGTAATAAAAATAAAAAATATTCTTCTGAGTACCATTACTTTTTTATGAAAATAACAAGTTGCCGAAATCACACAAGCTCATTTTCCAGTGAGATGTATCAAGCAGTTACCTCTACGAGTTACAATACAATAACATGCCTCAGATATTGAAAACGAGTATCATCGTAGCATATAGAGTTGTTCACAAGTCGGGGAATCAAGCGAGTTTTCTTAACTCGAAATTAAATTTTTCAAATTTGAGTCAAGTTTACTTCGTGTCAATTAAAATTTCTTTGACTCCAAGTTGATTATCATATTTAATTTAGCCTTATTTTTATTATATTATAAGAATTTTATATTCATAAATGATACTTTTACTAAATTTATACGTATAAAATATAGTTTTACATATATTTTTTGAGACGTGTGTACATGTAGAACATTTTAAATATATATTAAAAAAATCTAAATATGTATCAAATATTGATTTAAATGGAAGTTAAATTGATTTTATTTTGTGTAACTGTTTCAGTTATTTTTTAGTCGAGTGAAAATTGGGTTGAGCTAAAATTAAATAAATTGAAATTAGCGTTTGAAAGAGATAAATATATATAAATATTTTATCCAAAAAAATAGGATAAATTAAGTCCAGATTTTTGAGTTTAACGATTATAACGCAGGTCCATATTTTTAAAATTATAACATCGAGGTCCCTGAGTTTTAATAAATATCAAATGGGTCTTTTTAATTTTTTCTATAATTAAAATTTTTAAAAATTACTATTTTACCCCTGTCATTTCCTCTCTCCTGTCTGTCGGCGGTCGCGACCCGCGCGCGTTGTTGGCCCTTAGGCCTTCCCAAGAGGGGGGGGGAATTGGGAATTTAAAAATAATTTCAAATAAATTGAACTAATGAAAACAACAGCAAGTAAAAAGGCGTACACAAACAAATATTTCAAAATAGATAAGAAGTGAGTTAAGGTTACAGCAAAAAAAATAAAACAGAGTGCGAAAAGGCAGATCGGTCGATTTTACCAAATAGACCGGATACCAAAAAGCAGATTGATCAATTTTGCCAAATAGACCGGATG